>APFE030482316.1:203006-264329 GCA_000404065.3 Pinus taeda
ACCCCCCCAAAAAAAAAGTCAGAATGAAATTTTCCATTTGGAGTCTCTTGTTATTCATGACATACATGCCTTCTTAGATTTAGACAACCTAGAAGATGTTTCTTCTTGGATTCCTGACCCTAGGCATACCCAAGGAAGTAGCAAAATTTTTTTAGCGCCCTAGCTCTGTATTGGTAGGCGAAGACTCTATTGGAGAGGGTCTTGAAGGACAAGCATGCAAAAAGAGACAATATCTTTGCTAGTTTGGAGGACGTCAAACATGTCCAGCATAACCAAATATTATGTTTAGAGAGGATTGATGTGACGCTGGCACACATTGGGCTCCACTTCCAATGGGAACCTGCTCCTCATGTTTCTCCTGGTTCTAGTGTTAGAGATTTGACTTGTGTCAGTTCCTCAGATTCTTGAGTCTAAATGTTTGTTTTTAGTTTTTTGGTATTACAGTACAATAGTGGATACTTAAGTCATGTTAGAATTGTTGAAACTTTTGGAATTTTGGACAAATTACTCCATTGCTAGGTGGTCAAAAGTATCTAGTTTTTTGTTGGGAAGATTGAGACCACCTACCCAATGACATGTTTGAAGATGTTGATTGTCAGATGTGTGTGTATTACATGATATTTTGAGGCAATACAATATCAACTTAAAAAAAAAATGCATATTACAAATTTAATTTTATTAATAAAAAATAAAATTGCAATATAACAAATTGAATTCACAAAACTTATTATTTTTATCACTACTTTTATTACTTTTTTCATTGAGCTGACATTATGTTTTACTATTATTATTATGTTTTGATCTAATGCTTCACTACAACATATATCTAATGCTTTATTACAACATCTCCTCCACAATGGAGCTGACCACTTTTTACTCTTTTATTATTGTTTAAATTTAGTTGTAGATCTAATGCCTCGTTAGTCCAATGCTCCACTACAACATCCCCCCGATACTAGGCTGTAGAGCACCTCTCAAGTCAATGTCAATTGTTCCTAATGTGTACCCATGTTGCATTCTCATATTTCCTATTGCTAGCTACATTAAATATTATTGTGATACTTCATATTAATACATTAAATATCGTTGTGATACTTTCTTCATATTAATTATGTTTCTTACTTGATTACTATGTTTGCTAATCAATAGAAGTTATAAATTAACATAGCAATAATGTTCACATTTTTTTTCACATAAATAATAGTTGAGATGCATTCTAGCACCTTACATACGATGGAGAAAAACAAAATGCATGGACAAATCTTGTACATAGATTGGAAGTATGGGTAACACCTTTGCCTAGTAATTATTGCATTGATTCATAAGCATATAATATCTAATACCTCCTGTATCTTGAGAACACCTAGCACATCATGATATTAGGGGTGTTCCATCAATGGAAACTTTGCACTATAGAAAGATAAAGTTCTCTTCAAGAAGGAAAATTTTGGGATTGATTTCCATTTGGAATTTAAATGTGATATATTTCTCTAAAATTAAGTATAATAGCTAACTAGATTGTGTCTAGAAGGGAAGGCTCCATGGCTAATTGATGTTTTGTCAAATACTATTTCCATACACCACATCACTAAAGAATTTTTGGTGACAACATCTCACCTTACGTCCTCCATTTCTACCATTTTTTTATCTCTTATCTATCAAAGATATGGATGACACATATTCACTACAAGAGTTAAGAAATATTTCATTTTTTAACAAGGAAAATCTTGTAGGGAAACCCAAGCGATGATTCCCCACATTTGTGGATGTCATCCTTAATATATTTATCCATGTAAGCTAGTGTGCCTTGTGCAATGAGATTGAACTATGCACCTAATGGCATGGAACTAGCTAATATTGAAACAATGGTGACAACCCACTAAGCTAACCCTTTGGGATAATAAATTATTTTAACATGTAAAGGAGACATGTTAGCATTATTAGAATTATTAAAAGGAAATTGTTGTTACATGATAGCAACATGGGGCAACCATTTTCACTTACTTTCCCTTTGTTCACCTCCTCTCCCTCATGCATTTGTAGGGCACATACCAACAAATGGTGTCATTTAGTAGTTAAGTCAACATTGCTCTCCATTTAGTTGTCAAAACTAGCTTGTTAGTGATTTTATAATGCTTCTTTAAATTAGTTTAACTGATCAATTTTGTTGTATCAATAATTCAATTATGTGTCTTTTTAAGCATTTCATTTAATAAAGGTTGTTTATTTTTCACTAATATGTATATCTAAATATCTATAAAGTTGATATTATTCAAACCTTACCCTAACCTATCTACTTTGGGTACTTATGAGTTAGTTAATTAATATACAAGGTCATGTTCTTTGAATAAGGGTCTTTAAGTTTCAATCGAATTGTTATTTAATGCAAAAGGGTCATCCTTATTAAATAAAAACCCAAAATTCATTAGTATCCATTAATGATGGGACCACAAGTAGTTAGGTTTTTGCTAAACAAGAAACTGTTGATAGAGCTATAAGGCTATCTAATGTTTTGTTAAGTGTTGTTATTATATTGGAGCTTTACACAATTGAGCCTTTAACAAGGTTCATGAACATTACCCTCTCTCTTCTAGATTATCAATACAAGGGTTATAGTTTGAAATTTCCATGTCATTATCTCTCTTATTTACTTTTATGTGGTTCATATTTCTTGTATATTGCTCATAATTACTTTTTTTGTTGATTAAGTATATTACAAGTATCGAAACTTTTTCATGTGCTAGCAAGCACCCAAATTTTTTAATTTTTGTTTTTAGGCTAGAGACATGCGTTGATGTCTTTAAAAAAAAAAGTTTTGTCATTCATTGTGTAGAAATTATGGTGTAGATTTGCAACTGCTCATGAAGTTTTAATCAAAAACACAAGACACAAACCTACTATACTGCTTTGCAGAATTCAATTCACAATTTATAACATCAATCACAAACATGCAATGAGAAATAACACACATGCACATAGTAGTTTTCCAGGGGAAAGCAATTTGCTAAAAACCCCTATGCCTACTTGCATTAATCTAATGAATAGATATGTATTACAATCGCTTTGCTCAACTGAGCACAACCTGCAAGTGAATAACCTATCTCTCTCCTCACTAAGAATATCTAACCCATACTTAGTCAATGTATGCCTTTGTTTGAGCCCTTATATCCTTGTACAATTCATTGAGAAATTAGACCCTATTATTTAGGAAATTCCTCAAATTGATTGCACAATTCCCAAGGTTGATAATTTGTCTGCATGAAACACCTGTACACTGAAGACTAGTCTACAACTGATGTTACATTGCCTTGGAATCTCCACCACATATAGGGAAATCGATTTCTCTGTATGAACCAACTATTTTGGGTTGATTGAATAGTTAACTGGATTATCACTGAGTTAGACTGAAGTCTCACTGCACAACTGACCTTCCACTAATTCCTCCAACAATTGGAACTAGTTTAACTGAAAAAAACTTGAAATAACCAACCTTGATTGCTACAAATTAGCAATCACACATGCTTAACTGAACTCTAACTCCTCCAACTCAAATTTATGGAGTAAATTGGGTGAAACAAGCCATGTCACACAATTTAACTACATCCAAGTTGTTTACTGATATGGAAATTCAAATTTTCTAAATTGAATCAAGGAAACATAAAATTGATAATTTCTTGTTGCGTTTTTCAACACATTGTGCAAAATTATGGGTGGGAAGCACATATGTAGTGAATAAAAGTGGAGTTACTTAGTTCAACACCCTTCCACATCTATATTAGTACATGAAAAGTGGTAGCACGTTAGATAGAATGTGTCTATCAATGTTACCTTCCACATACCTTTTAGTATAATAGAAGTCCCCTTGGCACACCTAAAACCAATGTTACTTACGGTTATCATCCTTCTGGTTTCTATAGTAAATTGAGAGCAACACTCAATGAGATCACTCTCATGTACTAGGGTAGCACAGCTAAAGGCATGGCCTATCATCCTTATTTAACACCATTAAAGGTTCAATCGAGTATTATTCTTAGAACATATTTGGTATATAAGAGAGTCATAGTGCTTGGAACTCCTTTTTCCCTTAGAACCTTGCAAACCCTAACCTCTGTAGAAAAAGAAACCGAAAAAAAAAATATATTGGAATATTAAGAATTTATGAATTTCATCAGTATTACTTAGACATGGGTAATACTCAAACATATCTCAAAATATTCCTTCCATGATGTTGATCACATTGGTATAGTCCCCAAGTAACACCTTTTCTAGTGTACCCAAATAAACTATTGCAAGTGACCTATCTAAAAAGTATAGATGCACAAAATTTCTCACATTTTTATAGTTCCTTGATATACCTTCAAGTCGACTCAAGCATCCCATAACGACAGCTAGAAGCATGACCACAGATACTAGGATCGCTCAACTAGAAATATAGATCAATGCCGAAGTCTCTAATATTGATGGCACACAAAACAATGTTCTAAGATTGAATACCCTGTAAGAGAAGTTGCTAAGATAGAAAACATGTAACTATAAATATCTAAGTTTGTAACTACCATCATCCATGAGGATAGGAATTGGTAAGAGCATCCCATTGGTGAATCATTATTAGGTGGAAGACATCGCCCAACGTGACCTTTCTAAACAATTAACTCCTTTTGCGGCACAAATTACCTAAAGTCAATCTCAACAAGCTTGATGGTTCTGGCTTAATAGGGTTGGTTACATAATTGGAGCACTACTTTTCCCTTGAGGATGTCATTGATAACATAATTAAACTCAAAGTGGGGATGTTTTACTTAGATCGAGAGCACTAGAAATGGTGTAAATTGCATGCAGAGCCTTGAGGGGGTACATTTCTTGGAGCTAATTTGTTTAATCCGTCCATAATCTCCCTAAAATAAAAAATATTTTTTGGGATGGTTGACCAAGTTATGCCAAACATGCATAGTGGAACAATTTATAGAAGTTTTTTAGAAATTACCAATCTGTACAGATGGCATGGCCAATATCTTTTTCAAATATTATTTTACCAATGACCTAGAGGAGAAGAGTGGACCACAAATATTAATGGCTCACCCACTTACTTATTTGAAGGCCTCTCAACGAGCTACAAAAGCACAAGTGGTGTTAAATGCACAGACCAAATGACCCCTTTTTACTTTTCATACCTACCCACATTTTTTGTCTACAACTTAGTTGACATCTTACCATTAGGGGTCCATAAGTTAAGCTCCATAAAAGCAGTCAAATACCAGTGTTTCAAACTTTGTTAAATTAATGACTTTAAGTTCAAAGGGCTTCAATATAAGGAACAAAAATAATTTCAAATAGATGTGACCCAATCTAACTAGCCTAGTGAAATTTTAGAAGATGCCACTCTTGAGTTAGTTTTAGCAAAAGATGAAACCACTTCCTAATGAAGAATTCACCTCATAGCCCCCTTCTGAGGAGCCCAATATTTACCTCCATGTTTTATCATGATACCTCCTTAAAATCCTACAGTTGGTTAGTTATACCAAGAAAAAAAAATATTATTGTATTAATTGATAGAAACAAAACACACAATTTCATTCATTGCCTAGTTTAAAGAAACCCATTTTCATATCCATGTGTCACACAATTTACAAATCATTATAACCAATGCTACTACAATGAAATGTGATAGCAAGTGCGAGAATGTGAAACTTTATGTGGGAGACTATTTTCTCAAATCTAACATGTTCACTATTGATATGGGAGGTTGTGATATAGTCCTATATGTTGAATGGCTATGAATATTAGGTCCAACAACAATGGATTTCAAGTATTTATACATGAAACTCACTAATGAGGGCCATAAACACACCCTCAAGGGTATCCAATCTAGTTCCCCAAAAGTGATATCGAAAATCCAATGGAAAATCTCATGAAGAAAGGAAACTTTGGAATTATTTCCCACTTCCATGCCATTCGACCTATGGATGACACCCCATAGAAACTCATCCCAATTTTTAGTCAGTTTTGACTAAGCATCAATAGGTATTTGAAAACACCCCATGTTGATATCCTTCACATGGTAAGCATGATCATGGTATCTCATTAATCCTTGATAGTCAACCACTCAATCTATGTCCTTATTGACACCATTTTGCACAAAAAAATAAAATGGAAAATATCATTTAGGAACAATTATGAAATAAATAAAGAACAATCAAGAAATGAGATGAAGAAAGAAAGTGAAAAACACGGGAAGAGCTCTGGCGAAAAACCAGCTGCAAATACTGGTCTAGGGTTTAATGCCCCAGCCCTGCCAAACCAGAGACAGTTCTAGCAGCACAGAACAACAGATTGGCTGACCTTCTCTGCAGGGGGCATGGACTGACCCGACAAATGATAAGCGGGGGTTCCACAGGGACCCCATCCTTCAAGAAAATCGTCATGCACAAGCAGAAAGCAAAGGAAGGATTAAAAATCTATGGATATTGTGAAAGCAGAGACTCAGGTAGCACCAGAAATGACAAGGAGCAGAAAATGACAGCAGAAACCAGAGGCGGCTCCAAAAATAAATATACAGCAAACAATGAAAAGAAAGATAGTATCCTAGGCACAAAGACAAATCGAAGAACTGCTGGATCAATGAATCCCCAGACAGCAGAAGAAGAGGAGCAAGAGAAAAAAGGGAAAAAAAGTGAGGAAAAAGATAAGGAACCATCATTCACTCCTGGCACCAACAAAGCTCCCCAAGGAGCTTGCAAACCAAAGAAAAACGAGGCACTCAGAGTGGTCTGCACAGACCCGTATATTCAAGCCCACCGCGAGCACATGTCCGAACATGCAGTCATATGTAAGTTCATGGGACTGTGGCCAATGGAGCGCGCCCTCTGTCAATAGATCAAACAACACTGGAGACCCAAAGGTGATATCAATCTACACCTAGGAGCTAAGGGTTTCTTTACTGTTGTCTTTACAAACCTAGAAGATAAGGATAGGGTTTTTGATGGGGGACCATACTTTTTTGCTTCTGCGGGTCTCTATATGAGACCCTGGAAACCAAACTTCGTCCCTGAAAAAGAGACCTTCACTCAAGTTCTTGTATGGATCCGTATTTTCTCCCTCCCCATAGACTATTGGGGCTTAGCAACACTCAAACAAATTGGAGACAAGCTGGGTACCTTCATTAAAGCCTCTGAAGCCACTATACAGCGCAGATACACCTCATGTGCCAGAATTTGTGTGGAACTAGACGTATCAGGAGCCTTGCATGAAGGCATTTGGCTGGAGTTTAGGGATGAAGACTATTTCCAGGCCATTGAAATGTCATGAACACGGGCATTTAGTAAGAGACTGTCCTCTTAACAGAACTAAAGAAGCTCTCAAACCCATGCCAGAAGCACAAAGCACATAAATCTTTACCAGACCGAAAACAAGACAAAGAGCTAACAGAAGACGACCAAATAGAACAGGGGCAGCTCCAAGCAGCACCCTTAACACCTTCAGTGTATTAGAAACAAACACAGACACGAAAGAGATAATGGTGGACGAGCAGGGCACAGAGGAGACAGAGAACCAGCCAGACCACAACAGGAAAGAAAAGGATGCAAACCCACACAGTCCCAAGGCCAACAAGCAAGAGCAGGAAAGCACCCAAGACGAAGATACGGAAATGCTAAACAGTGATGGTGGTAGTGACGAGATGGAGCTAAACGAAGCCTTAGAAAAAGCAGGTGTAAATCTTCCAGCATTAGAGGAAAACTGGAAAGCAAAAGGAATAGAAAATGTTCCAGAAGAAGAATTAAAAAAGATTAGCGATCTTTTCATAGCAAGACAGAAGGCGGAACTGGATAGGCAAAATAGGAGATTGGGCATTGCAACAGGTACAGGAAACCACTCCAAAAATATCTCCCTTAACCCAACTCGCTTCAAACAAAAAAAGAAAAGGGGAAGAAGGAAAAATGGTGAGGTGCTACATGATCTAGGGATTTTAATGCTGAACTCAGGTAAAATGAAGGCACTCAACGCCTTCCCATCTTACCACTTCTAAACCTGGTTATCAATGAAGATAATATCATGGAATGCAAGAGGGCTCAACAACCAAGAAAAACAAAGACTTCTCCTCAAGAAGTTCCAAACATAAAAGCCGGGTATTATATTCATTCAAGAAACAAAATGTGCCACCTATCATATGAAAAACATCAACAAAAAATTGGGTAAGCCTCTCAACTTCATAGAAGTAGCCAGTCAAGGATGGGAAGGAGGTATCACCACCCTCTGGGATACAAGAGTAATAAGTGTCCTTGCTATGGAGGCCACCAGATCCTACATAGCAACGGAGATGCAAGTCATAGGTAACTCTGAAACCTATCTCTGTGTAAATGTGTATGGCCCTCAACGATTAGAAGAAAAATTTCAATTTCTCAACTCTCTTATGAATCTGCAATTAAGACATCACACCACAAAGATCATCATGGGAGGAGATTTCAACATGATTACCTCCCTCCTGGAGAAGAAAGGAGGGATACGAAGGCTAAACAGGGATGCAGGGGCCTTTGCAGAATTTATTGAAAATTCAAAACTGGTGGAGGTCCAGCCATCCTCCAGCTCCTTCACCTGGAACAATAGACGAGGAGGAGAGAAACTCATAGCCTCCTGCCTGGATAGATTCCTCATCTCAGAAAGCGTTATTCTAGAGGGCATCACTGTCAACTCTGACATTCTCCCTAGTGGAGGATCGGATCACTGGCCCATCTCTCTAGATGCTGCCTTCCTTGGCACTCCGAGAAATAAGCCATTCCGTTTTGTAAAATTCTGGTTACAACACCCTAACTTTGTCAAAATGCTAGAGAAGTGGTGGAGTGAACCACTAAATATCCAAGGAACCAGAATGTTCAAGCTCCAAGGTAAACTCAAACACATTAAAAGCAAAATCAAGCAATGGAATACCACGGAATTCGACAACATCTTCAAGGAAAAATCCATAATAGAGAGTAAGCTTGAGCAAATTCACAAAAGCTGGACCTCTGGCAATATCACTGAAGAATCGAAAGAGCTTGAAAAAGATCTAATGATTCAATGGCAACACAGATGTCAACAAGAAGAAACACTCTGGAAACAGAAATCCAGAGTGCAATGGCTTCAAGAGGGCGAGCAAAACACAAAATTCTTTCACAGGTCCACTCTTGATTACAGAAGTGCAAATAAAATCCTCAATCTCAAAAATGAAGCGGGCGACACTTTACAAAATCACAAGGAAATTTCCTCTCTCCTCATAGAGCATTTCAAACACATTGCACAGGAGACGCAAGCAGAGATTAGAGGCAATTGACACTCTAACGCAGGCCATCCCTAAAGTCGTAACAAATGAGCAAAATCTCGCTCTCCTCAAAGAAATCTCAATAGAGGAAGTGGAGGAAGCTGTTAAAAGCATGTTAAATGACAAAGCCCCTGGGCCAGACGGCTTCACCATTAACTTCTACAAAGCGTGCTGGCCCACCATCAAAACAGAGATCTGGGAAGTGGTTGAAGATTCAAGATGCTCTGGCACCATTCTCAAATCACTCAACTCCACCTTCTTGGCCCTAGTCCCAAAGGAAGAGAATGCCCACACTCCTGAGAAGTTCAGGCCCATCGCACTTTGCAATGTGATCTACAAGATCATCTCCAAGGTTATAGCAAACCGACTTAAGCCCATTCTACCCAATCTCATCTCAGAAGAACAGTCCGGATACGTGGAGGGTAGACAAATTCTGGACAACATTCTCTTAGCACAAGAAATGGTGCATACTCTCCAGACCAGGAAAAAAGCAGGGATGTTAATGCAATTGGATCTCTCCAAAGCATTTGACAAGGTAAATTGGAAATATCTGGACGCTGTTCTCTCAGCATTTGGTTTTGACCATCAATGGATCAAATGGATTTTGGCTTTAATCAAATCCACCACTTTCTCCATTTTAGTCAATGGATCACCCTTAGAACTCTTCTCCCCCACCAAAGGCATCAGGCAGGGAGACCCTCTCTCCCCTTTCCTCTTTGTGATCCTTATGGAAGGTTTAAGTCGACTCATCCTCAAAGCAAAAGCATAAGGCAATCTTAGAGGACTTCATCCTCTGCAATCTATCCCGGCCACAACGCACCAGCAGTTCGTGGATGACACAATGCTGCACGGTACACCCACGGTGAAAGAGGCCATGGCTTTCAAAAACATCCTAAGTCTATTCAGCAAAGCTTCAGGTATGGAAATTAATCATGCTAAATCTACAAATTTTTTCTTTAATACTCACCTGGCAATCCAGAAGCATCTTTCAAACATTCTTGGTTTTAAACGGGGCAATCTACCCTCAAAATACCTGGGAGCTCCGCTAACGTCAAAGCCCTGGCAAAAGCATCATTGGGAAAGAACTCTGGCAAAATTGGAGAACAAATGTAGGCACTGGACGCACAGAACCCTCAACTTTGCGGGCAGATTAGTCCTAACCAAGGCAATCCTTCAAGCCATACCTCAGTACATGCTTTCCATCCTGCCTGCCCCTCAAGGCGTCCTTCACAAGATAAGAACCATCCAGAGATCATTCTTATGGAAAGGCAACTCGGACAAAAACAAATGGGCTTTGGTGGCCTGGAATAAGTTATGCAAGTCAAAATCAGCAGGTGGCCTTAATTTAATAGACCCTCTTACCTCCAACATGACATGTGGAGCCAAGCTATGGTGGCGCTGGCTTAAAGAACCCACCCTTCCTTGGGCGAGGCACTGGAAGGAGAAATACACCCCTAATTGTAATGAACAGGACCTAATTAGGTTACAGGAAGTACCGGAAGGATCTCCCATTTGGAATCTAGCTAGACGCAATAGAAGTATAATTCAAGACCACAACTTCTGGGAAATCCGCAATGGAGAAACAACGTTCTTCTGGGAGGACGCTTGGCAGCAGCTACCTCGTCTTGTAACTCCAGACTTGGAAAATTACAAAAGGGAAGCTCAGACCGGAGGCAATTACAAAGTTCGTCAGTACTGGAGCCCTGATAGCAACGGGCAGGAGTGGAGGACCTGGAAACCCCCGAACACAAATAACACCACAACAAATAATGACAACATTCAGAGCCTCCTAAGCACCCTAAACAAAAGAAAAATCCGAACATCCACAGAAAAGGACAAGCTCAGATGGGGAATGAAGGGCAACGGCAATTTCACCCTAAAAGAAGCTAGGGAGCAACTGGAGCATAATGAACACGGGGAGACCATGCCCTGGAGTATCAAGGTTTGGGATGACCTCTTTTGGCCTAAAATAAAGACATTCCTCTGGCTCCTCATGCGAGGCAAAACCCTTACCTGGGAAAACTTACGGAAAAAAGGATTCTCGGGTCCTTCTATATGTCCTCTTTGCAGAACAGCAGAAGAATCTATAAATCACCTGTTCAATTCTTGCAAATGGGCAGACAACATATGGAATTGGATAGAAAATATCATGCAACAAACAAACAGGGACAAAAATTCTATCCAGAACACAATAACACAGTGGCCACGCGACTACTCAAACAATCTCAGACTAAACAACATTTGGAAAATTATTCCAGGCTTCATCACATGGACCATTTGGAAGGAAAGGAACAGGCGTATCTTCCAAAATGAGCAAAAAAATTTAGAGCTCTCTCAACTTACCTTAACCAAAAATATCCACGAATTAATCTTGGCAAAATGTACTGCAACTCCCGACACAAACCTCTCACCCAGGGACCAGCGCATACTGGAAAGCTTCAAGCTGGAGAACGGGAACAACACACCAACCGTAAGCAGCAAGCAAGAACCACGAACAGGACAACATGGATGGCACAAGCCCCCGACAGGCTTCCTTAAGCTTAATTTCGATGGGGCCTCTAGGGGCAACCCCGGTCTAGCCGGCATAGGAGGAGTCATCAGAAATCACACAGGGGAAATTCTCTACATCTACAGTCAGGCCCTGGGAGAAGGCATCAACAACGAGATGGAATTCGCAGCTCTGGAAAAAGGCTTACGAATTCTGAGATCGAACCGAATAGCCAACGCAGTCATAGAGGGAGACTCAGAGGTGGCCATTATAGCGGCCAGGAAAATCTACAGTGGCACGCCGGCAAGCAGGGTAACAAAGCATTGGCGCTTAGCTCAGGTAACCGAAAACATAGCCAATTTGCTCCACGAAATGAAAGGTCTTACCTTTCAGGCGATCAGGCGTAAGGGAAATACGGTGGCAGACCACCTGGCAAACTTCGGGATTGAGAACCCCAATGCTCAATGGGACAGCTGGTGGAAAGACATCACCTGCCCAGACTTCAAGGGAAAATGCATGCAGCTTGCCCGGAAGGACATAACTCCGGCAGAAAGCGGCAAAGGCACGACAATGGATCTAACATTTCCGGTAAGCAGCCATGCTGACTAAGCGCTCCACCTTAAATACGGCAGAAGCCGAAGGACAATCGGCACAAGGCATATCCGTCAGTAGATGCAGACCAAAAGATATGTACCTCCCCATGATCTGCTTCGATACCAAGCGCCGTAAGCAAGGCAGGACGCAACACACCTGGCTGGTTGAGGACGAGGGAGGGGTCGGTGACAATAAACGCCAACAATCATTCTCAGATCCTACCATTTTCCCTTCACGCTGCAATTATTTCGATCAGACACGCAAGTGGCACATCCATCCAATGCCACCCTCCAACCATACTCCGGCCATCGGTTATTTAAAAACTACCCAGGCAGCAGAGGAAAGCATAGTTTTATCGTGTTGCAAGGTGAAGCTCGCTCCCGCTGCCAACTTAGCGCTGGTAATCTCCGTGGCAACAAACTACGCCATGAAGGGGGAAAGCTGCCGCAACCAGTCGGCTATAAAAGATATCCAGCAGGCCAAAGACATGTATGAAACCAGAACCTCGCAGAGAAACAAACGCAAGCTGAATGAGCTGGCAAGCAGTGTGAAGGAGGAGGAAGTCCAAGTCTCCGACCAGCAGTTGGGGAAGGAGGTGAATTGGCTCTAGGACCCGGGAACCACCTTCATGCGGGCCACCCAGTTCGTCCGAACCCAAGCGGAAGCATGGCGAATGAAGACTCTGCTGGCTAAAGTGCTGGAAGCCCAGGAAGAACAGGAAGAGCGGGTGCGGAACCTCAAACGACAAATGGATGCTATGGAACACAACCATATGTGTGTGGTGGAGAGCATACAGTTTAAGCTCTCCTCACTGGACCAGCAAGCAGACACCATCAACAAGAAGCTAACAGTGCTAATCAAGCTCATGAGGAACGTTGTTAGCACCGAAGGCACCACTGGTGAGACCTCTGGCGTCCCTCCAGGCAACCCGCCGAAGCAGGGGTCAGCCCACGGTTGATGGCTGAACTCACTGTCCTCCTTTTGCCGGTCGCATCCAAGCCCCTTCTTTTGTTTATGCTACTATGTACTCAGATCTCTTCTTTTGTCCATGTTGCTATGTACTCAGATCGAGGTATCAGTTTTGTATGTCATGCCGTAACTTCTCGGCCACCCTGTGTGGTGTGCTTGTTTAATCTTTTAAGTTGCCAATGTATCCCTTACTAGTAGTCAGGCTAGCTGTTAAGTAGCCTTAAATATGCTACAACAGAAGTTTTGTAACATATTTACTCTCTGTTAATACAAAAGCTTATTTACACAAAAAAAAAGAGATGAAGAAAGAAAGTGGCCAAAAAAGCCCAAAAACCAGCCAATCTTGTGTTCACATTACATAGCACATTCTCCAATAACCATATTTAATGGTCCACATAACTAAATATATGTTACTTAGGATAATGACTATATCCTAGGACAAACATTCAATAGTATGGGAATTGGTATTATGAGCTTGCTAACAATACCTCCTTAATCATAAGCACATACAAGTGTACTAGCTATGCAACAAACACCAATGCAAAAGTTGACGGCATATCCAAATATTCAACCTAATACCCATGGTTTGAAATCTCAAAAGTCTTGATCGAGATCCACCCGAAAAATTGCCAAAATGGTTAGCAAAATCCAAGTCTAAAAATTTCATTTTGCAATAAATAAGCTAGATAACCTATAAGTGTTCACCAATCTGAACCTAAAAAACATGACAAAAGAATTTGATAAGAAGTGAATTGGTTGCAAGTCCAACACATACCAAGTCAAAGATTCTTAACAATCCAATGTGCCAAGTAAACACACAAAATGATCATTTAAATTCTACTAGTTTTGAAACACCACAAGGAAAAAACCATATACTAGAGGGTTTAATAGAGTTTTTTAGTGATATAATATTGGGTAAAAAACCCACTGTTAAAACCTCGATATTTGAGATAGTAGAGGTTTTAGTGGAGGATTAAGTAAATATTCAATATAATTAAAAGTTGTGGGTAGTTGAAGGTGTACTGCGCCGCTCTAGCTAATGTGATATTTACATTATCTTGACATAGAGACATCATTTGACTTATACATTATTCCTTGAGGACATCATTGTGAAGATATGGGCATTTTATGCATTTTGATGGATATGTATTTCATGACATTATGATATTTTACTTTCATTACGATGACGACGATGATGATGATGATGATTATGGCATTTATATGTGATCATTTGTGATGCTTACTGGATGATAGTTATATCATGTGTATCATATTTTACTAACTATTTCCTGTGTGGAAAGAAAAGAGGACTATGAATACAACCCATATCATGACGGTTTGAGTCACATTGTGATTTATGTTTATGTTTTGATAGCTAATATTGATGCAAATAGTGGATATGCTTATATGGATTATATTGATGGATGTTTTTCACAATTTTTGTAAGCATTTATAAGTGTTGAACAAACAACCCACAAATGGGTAACGAGGTTGTAAGTGAAAGAGACCAGACAACTTTGGAGGGGTTTGATCAGTTTCGTGGGTCATGCCTATTAGCACTCGAGTTGTGGCTCAGGATAAAGTACCCTGGGGTGCGGGGTACATATCCTTGGAGTTGCATGATGAAATGAAGGATGGACCATGGGTATTGTCACTCACGAGGCACTACTAAGGGGTGCACATCAAAGCGAAATTCGATCCTCAGTCACCATGAAACTATCAACAAAGGAAACTATTGAGTTTCCATTTCCGCTAGTATTTCTTTCCTCTGCATGGATCACAAGTGTTTGAATGGAAACCTATGGGACCCTTGAAATGTGAGATTCTAATGTAGGAGCATCAAGACCATTTTTTCATTGTAAATATGTGATTAAAGGGGGTGTGATAATTCTTAATATTTTGTTAATTAATTTGTTATTTTTAAATAAAATAAGAGAGGGTGAGGATTTTGTAAATATTCTTTTAAGGAATATGAGAGAAAATAGAGTTAGGATTAATGAGGGAGCCTAAGTTGGAATTAGTTTCTAAGTCTTAGGGATGAGAATCTATATTTTAGGGATGTTGAGAGATTTAGGGATTTGTTGAGATACTAAGGGGACTGAGCATTTAATTTAATGATTTTTTTAATTGTATAAACAGAAGAAGTTTTAGAAGAGAAAGAGAGAGGAGTGTGAGAAGTGAGTATGAGAAAGAGGAAGGTTTTCTCCATGGGAGCCTTCTACAGTTTGTAAAAGTCCATAGACTTGTATATCTGGCTATTTATGTGTATACTTGTTTATGTAAATATAAATACGTGAATTCAGTCATGAATGAACTTGTTGGGTTAATAAATTCTGAGAAAAATATTGGTTTACGTATAACTCTGTTTGGGCTTAACTAACTCCCAAAAAGAAACCATAGAACTGTGGGAATGTGGTAGTTGTGTGACTTTGCTGTAGTGTGTGAGTTGCGCTACCAATGCAGATGCATTTGAAGCTTGTGAGTTGCCCTGCTGATGCCAGTTCATATGGGCTGTCGAGCAATATATTAAAGGATTTCTGCTAGAGACTCCATTTGTTTATCTTTTTATCTATGCAAGAATTATGTCTGCTACACAATGCACCGTCTAATCTTCCGGTATTCCCGACATGTGCAAACTTCTCCTTGATAGCTGCAATGGAACCCCTTTGTGAGTCACATGCTGGCTCTGATTGGCGAGGTTGACTCCAGGCTGTCGTTTGGCAACTACGGAGAACACTTAGTTATTCATTTTCCCGTGGAACGGAACCATTCCTAATTAGGCTGCATCAGATTGTGGCGACATAATCCAAAATCGCGCCATATAACCACAGATCCAGCGGTTGACTTTCACTGTAGTTTGGAAGGTGCGTAATAGCTTGTGACTGTGTATTAATCCGATGGTGGAGTTTCCAATGTGCAATTAAAATATGGGCTAACTATGGATGCGTGGCATCATTAGTAAGGAAGCAACGTTGGTTGTTGAACTATTCATTTGCTTGTATGCCGGTTTTTAAAAAACCTGTGGATGGGCGCAAGGGTTGTATGCGAGGCGGAATTGCGATTTATACCTGCATCGACTCTAAATTACAGTCAGCATTTATGAATCCGTATCAAAGAAAATCGCTTTTAATCCGAGTAGCGTTATATATGTCAATTTCATAATAGTTGCTGAGGGATGAGATCGGCGAAATCTGAATTGAGTGTGAACGTGGCAAGATTTGAAACGTTATGCTCAGATTGAGAATACTTGCAGTTCGATGGGAGCTATATGGAACCAGAGCGGAGTTCCGGAGATTAAGCAGCAGTATTGATATGTCGTTTACCTCTGGCTAAGAATTTGTTTGCCGTATTACGATCGATTCAGCATAACATTGTCAAGTGATCGTTATGATTGTTGCATATATGGTTGCGTGGTTGCTTGTTAATTGTGTTGTTACTGTGTATCAAAAGGTATGGATTACGATACAATTTTGAATGTCGTTGTGTATAAAGGTTCGGGAAAAAGGAGCAAGCGCAGGCGATTAAACCATTTCATCAGGACTTTCAAACCCGGTTGAAGGAATTTGGGAACGATTTGACACAAACTGTAACATATGGACCACGAAGCAGTTGCTAGCCGAATAGCGGGACCACGGAAATATTAAACAGTGCATATGCTAGCAATCGCTGATAGATTATACACTGGTGAACACAATTCAAGGGCGGAGATATATATGTCTCCCAGCTTTGATCAGAACCTTGTCTAGAACAAAACCCAGCCTATAACCATCGCCAGGTAATAGAAGGTAAAGAACATTCAACTCCAGGGGAATATAGTTTGCTGTATATAAGGTAGTATATAAGTGTGCGCAGGGCAATTTCAATTTGTGTCTTTTAAGGGCGCTGTTATAAATCATGAGATTATGAATCTATGTTTGGTCGTCAGAGATCCTGGTAGTTGTGGCCTGGGAGTGGCCTGGGTCATCATTTTTGGTATCAGAGCTGGAATAGCTCTATTTGAAGGATGAGTTTTTTTTTATTAATTGCATGTGATAAGATCAGATTTTGAGACTGATGAATGTTGCAGCACAGAGATGCCGTGCAGGTGGGAGATGAAGCGAGATCATGCAAGATCTTAGAAGGTGAAATGATTTTTTCTGATTTAAAATTTGTGATGAGAGTTTAGGGTTGCAGGGGAGAAGATGGCATTGAACCTGGCATTCAGCTAAAGGCTGAATAAGGAGGACAATTGCAGTGTCCTGAAGAAGAAGGTGAGTTGAAGAGATAACCTGAGAGTGAGCAAAGGAGAGTGCTCAAAGAGGTTCAAGAGGCAGTGAACCAGTACTTACCAAAACACTGAGTGAGGAGAGCTTGGTGAGGTAAGTGGCAGCAAGACAGGAGAGCTTGTTGCAGAGGCTAGTGCAACTCATGGCAAGTGAGAAGATGATAATGGAGGATCAAAGAAGAGGTTCAGAGGAATGCCACAACAATGAGATGACTGCAGAAGACAGAGAAAGAGAGATTGCAGTAATGAAAGTGCAATTGCAGGTCCTAGAGGAATGGCTGCAAGAACAGGAAAACTAGAATAGAGGATGGATCTTTCCACTGAAGGGAAAGAAAGTGAAATGGCAGAAGCTACAACAGAAAAGAGATCGACAGATAAACATGCAGTTAACAGAAGAGCTGAGAAAGCTCGAGCAGGTGATGGATGTACAGTTGAAGTGTACGCAACTCAGAGCAGCTGAGTTGGAAGAGGAGGTTTCTATTGATCAAACAAAGGAAGAGATCATTGATGATTTCTTGAATTATTGGGCAGATTCAGATCAGCTCGATAATGTGAACTCTTGTGTTTTTATAGCTGACAGTTGTGATGTGATTACAGGTTTTGTTGAAGAAGAAGTTCATGTGAATGAAGAAGATGATCAGCTAGAAGAGCTGGTATATGAACCGACGGTTAAGGTTGTTGAAACTTGTAGTTTTCAAACTGACAAGTTGTGTATGCATGCAGGGATTGTAAGTGAGGGTGATGTTATGCTTCAGCAATGTCACAGAGAAATTGCATTGCTGGAATATTTGTTGAAGAATTCAGAGTATGAAAGAGAGATGGCCAAAGAAAGAGTTCAATACAGTGAACGAGTGCAGAAAGATATCATGGAAGTAGATGATGTGAGGGGAAGACTGGTTGACAATCTTGAGAATTCTTCAGAGAATTCTTTGGGCAAAGAGAATCAGCATACTGATGTGCTGATAGTGGAGGAGACTTCAGAACAGCATAGTGAAGTGCTGGCAAAGGAGGACAAGGCACTGATGCCTTCTGATTTTTATTCTAACAAGTGTTTTGTGAATGCAGGTATTGTTGCAGAACATTTGACTCAGTTGAGTAGTCAAATGAAGGAAGAGGAAGTTTTCTGTTCTGGAAAACAAGAGGGTATGGATGATTGGGTGGCAGTAAGAAATGAGAAAGTCAGAACAGAAACAAGCATAGAAGCAAGAAGTCAGCGAGTGATAGCACAAACTGAGCAAGCCGTCTTAGCTCAGCAAGCAAATCAACAGCCGGGAGATTTATTGGATCGAAAGATTGAAAGTATCAGAAGACTAATGACGAAAGAATCCCGGAAGAGGCCAGCAGCAAGAAAGGAAAGAAAAGACAACAAGAGAAAGATAACGAAGGATTGTGAAAGCCTAGTGAGTGGAGTGATGCAGCATAAAGTGGGGAAATCTGAAAGAGAAGCAGTAGCAAGTGGAAAGTTACAACACAAGATATGGGATCCAGGCATACACATATCTGAACACGTGATCAGGCGATCATGTTTAGTTTAACGTTGGGAGTCTGATGCAGGAGTATCAAGACCATTTTTTCATTGTAAATATGTGATTAAAGGGGGTGTGATAATTCTTAATATTTTGTTAAATAATTTGTTATTTTTAAATAAAATAAGAGAGGGTGAGGATTTTGTAAATATTCTTTTAAGGAATATGAGAGAAAATAGAGTTAGAATTAATGAGAGAGCCTAAGTTGGAATTAGTTTCTAAGTCTTAGGGATGAGAATCTATCTTTTAGGGATGTTGAGAGATTTAGGGATTTGTTGAGATACTAAGGGGATTGAGCATTTAATTTAATGATTTTTTTAATTGTATAAACAGAAGAAGTTTTAGAAGAGAAAGAGAGAGGAGTGTGAGAAGTGAGTATGAGAAAGAGGAAGGTTTTCTCCATGGGAGCCTTCTGCAATTTGTAAAAGGCCATAGAATTGTATATCTGGCTATTTATGTGTATACTTGTTTATGTAAATATAAATACGTGAATTCAGTCATGAATGAACTTGTTGGGTTAATAAATTCTGAGAAAAATATTGGTTTACGTATAACTCTGTTTGGGCTTAACTAGCTCCCAAAAAGAAACCAGAGAACTGAACTGTGGGAATGTGGTAGTTGTGTGACTTTGCTGTAGTGTGTGAGTTGCGCTACCGATGCAGATGCATTTGAAGCTTGTGAGTTGCCCTGCTGATGCCAGTTCATATGGGCTGTCGAGCAATATATTAAAGGATTTCCGCTAGAGACTCCATTTGTTTATCTTTTTATCTATGCAAGAATTATGTCTGCTACACAATGCACCGTCTAATCTTCCGGTATTCCCGACATGTGCAACCTTCTCCTCGATAGCTGCAATGGAACCCCTTTGTGAGTCACATGCTGGCTCTGATTGGCGAGGTTGACTCCAGGCTGTCGTTTGGCAACTACGGAGAACACTTAATTATTCATTTTCCCGTGGAACGGAACCATTCCTAATTAGGCTGCATCAGATTGTGGCGACATAATCCAAAATCGCGCCATATAACCACAGATCCAACGGTTGACTTTCACTGTAGTTTGGAAGGTGCGTAATAGCTTGTGACTGTGTATTAATCCGATGGTGGAGTTTCCAATGTGCAATTAAAATATGGGCTAACTATGGATGCGTGGCATCATTAGTAAGGAAGCAGCGTTGGTTGTTGAACTATTCATTTGCTTGTATGCCGGTTTTTAAAAAACCTGTGGATGGGCGCAAGGGTTGTATGCGAGGCGGAATTGCGATTTATACCTGCATCGACTCTAAATTACAGTCATCATTTATGAATCCGTATCAAAGAAAATCGCTTTTAATCCGAGCAGCGTTATATATGTCAATTTCATAATAGTTGCTGAGGGATGAGATCGGCGAAATCTGAATTGAGTGTGAACGTGGCAAGATTTGAAACGTTATGCTCAGATTGAGAATACTTGCAGTTCGATGGGAGCTATATGGAACCAGAGCGGAGTTCCGGAGATTAAGCAGCAGTATCGATATGTCGTTTACCTCTGGCTAAGAATTTGTTTGCCGTATTACGATCGATTCAGCATAACATTGTCAAGTGATCGTTATGATTGTTGCAGATATGGTTGCGTGGTTGCTTGTTAATTGTGTTGTTACTGTGTATCAAAAGGTATGGATTACGATACAATTTTGAATGTCGTTGTGTATAAAGGTTCGGGAAAAAGGAGCAAGAGCAGGCGATTAAACCATTTCATCAGGACTTTCAAACCCGGTTGAAGGAATTTGGGAACGATTTGACACAAACTGTAACATATGGACCGCGGAGCAGTTGCTAGCCGAATAGCGGGACCACGGAAATATTAAACAGTGCATATGCTAGCAATCGCTGATAGATTATACACCGGTGAACACAATTCAAGGGCGGAGATATATATGTCTCCCAGCTTTGATCAGAACCTTGTCCAGAACAAAACCCAGCCTATAACCATCGCCAGGTAATAGAAGGTAAAGAACATTCAACTCCAGGGGAATATAGTTTGCTGTATATAAGGTAGTATATAAGTGTGCGCAGGGCAATTTCAATTTGTGTCTTTTAAGGGCGCTGTTATAAATCATGAGATTATGAATCTATGTTTGGTCGTCAGAGATCCTGGTAGTTGTGGCCTGGGAGTGGCCTGGGTCATCAGATTCTTAAAGGGCTTGAGAGTTGACACCTTTGGCACGAGATGAAGGAAAAGGAAATATCAGATCACATGTGTTTGAAGTGCAACTTATGGCACCCTTGAACGTGAGGTTCTTGAAGGGCATGAGAATTGACACCCTTTGCACCATATGGAGGATAAGGAAATATGTTGATTGGGATTAGTTAATAACATTCTTAAAAATTGATATGTTATGAAAAATAAAATTGAAAAAGAACTTTGTTAGTTATTTCAATATCAAATTAATTTAAATTTAAACAGTGCTAGTTTTGAAAACTAAACTTAATATGAAAACATAATACTTGAAATAAATGGCTTGGCTAGTGTTAGTAAACTAATACTTAAAAAGGGAGTTTTGTGTAAGTTAGAGCTAAGCAAATATATACATGTATGAATTATAATTATCATGTTTAAGCTATTAGTAACTTAATGTTAAATGGGCATAAGCTTATGTGAGAAAAAATATAAATAAACACGTTCAAGAATTGAATTATTTCAATAATAATCCAAAAAGATTAAAATCAAAAGAACCTCACCTAGTTGAAAGAATCCTAGAAAATACAACTAATTTTGAAAGGGAGGAGTTTAAGGAAGTAACTAAAAGTAACTTGGACTCATGGTAGGTGACAATGAGTTAACTAAAATAAATTTGCAAAAGCTAAGGAAGGGAAAAATGGCATAAGGGAACAAGTAGGAGTGAATTTAGGAATATGTGACTTGGGTGAGCGAAAATCTTTGTTTTAAATAAAATAATAGGAATTTACATGACAATCGATTTGTGGATAGGACACAGGTCTTGGTGAATAATAAAATTTATGGAATTAAATAATTAACTATTTTTCATGTGAAAATAAGTGTCACATTTAATCCTCACCTAAAAGACTCTATAAAGGAACACATTTTTATGTATGGGGTATATTTTTTTAGCTCGCTATTGTTAGATGGGGGTCATAATGACATTCTATTTATTCTTTTGAGAACTTGTGATATTGTAATCTAGTGATTGTGAAATTGTGATCTTGAGCACTTGTTGGATAATGTGGTGGATACGAACTTATTGATCTAGGGAGATCAAGGTTGCGACCCAATTCTTATAAGCTAGTATTGATCTCTTTTCCTTCCTACAACCCCATTGTGGCTTGGGGGGATGCAAAGGGAGGAAGAGTACCTTGGCATTGGTAGGGTGGTGGGTAATCAACTTCAGTCTAGTACATTGGTTTTGCGGAAGAATTGGTCAGTGGAGCTACTTCAAGCTAGGAAAAATGATCGTGACTAGCCTACATTGAAGACTCTACACTCATTTGGGTGAATGATACCTTTATTGTAAATTGTTGTAGAAAATTTTAAGTGAAAATGTACATTGAGGATTGGTGTTATAAAATTGTTGTGATTATAGTATATATATATATATATATATAATTGAGGAAACACACATAGATAAAACATGTAGTGGTGTTATTGACTGTTGTGAGAATTCTCTTGATATTATTGTATCCATTAATAACACTTGCAGGAAATATGCGTATCTATCGATGGATATATTACAAAGGACTGAAATTGATCTATTTGTATTTGTTATTTTTAAAATTATATGTAAATTAATTAGTCTTAATCTAAGTTAAAAAAAAAAAAAAAAATGGTTGGAAATTTGGGGCTACATATAGGGATCCTACAGAAGGCCATAATGGAGGTTTTTTTTTTTCCTTAGTGCATTTAAAACAATAAGGCATATTAGTGTGCACATGTTTAGTATGCACCAATGCATTTTATAAAATCCCATATACATGTTTTTAAGAAATTATAAAAGCTTTGATGCCTATCAAAATTTTAAAGGCATCAATGTGACTTATCTACTATTGTGCACTAGTGAAAATTATCTATTATTACCCATTGATTTGAATTATCTACTATTTTGCACCAATGCAAAAGAAACATTTAAATGCATTGATGTTCAAGTAGGTATGAAACACACTATTGAGTTCAAACTAATACAATGCACAAATATGTTTCAAAGTTGAATTATTTTTCATTGTATGTATGTAAACATAATTTGTTTTTTTTTTTTTTTAATTATAATCAATTAATCATCACAAATTAAATAATTTTTATAATAATATTAATTTTTACATTTTAATTAATGTGTTTTTTTCCCTGAGAATTTTTTTGTAATTTCATTCATATAGTATGACTGAAAGCTACATTCTACATATGAGCATCAAGTGTGTATCATTAACCTTCCCATACGTAATACCAAATTTACAAAAAACTCACATAGAGAAAAGGCGAGTCTATACATTTTGACAACACTATTGATAAAAAAATGATGCAAAACAACATAAAGGAAATTGTTGTTATTAATCCGCAGAGTGTAAGAAATAGTTCAACAAAAAAAAACCATATGGATAATGACAAAAATAATTTGTAGATATAGACATAAGAGACAACACATAGAAGAAACTAGATATTTCCAAAAAAAAAATATTATTCTATTGTTGTACCATGATGAGAGTCCTTGTAGGGTTGACGATAGAACTCAAAACCCTATCCATTGACTTGTTCAACTATACCTAATAGAACTTTTTACATATTGATTCCTTCTTTGGAAAGTTTTTCCTCTAATTGCTTCCTTTCCCTATATATACGAGAACAAAATAAAGAGATGAGAGAGTCAATAATCTTGTTGATTTCCTCCAGAATAGGATTTTTTTTTTGTTCTTGCAAGCAATAATATCATTGGGCCAATTTATAGTGAGTATGGTGTTCCCAAATACATGAATATGTGAGCATCCCTTCTCTTGAGCAAACAATAACAAATGTTTACAGGCCAGGAGTTCCACTTGGTTATTTGTTCCTTGTCCCAAACCCAATTTGACTTGATAGCCGTGCTTTATAGATAGAAATAGGATAAAGCCTCCTCCACTTTGTTGGCCATTATTAATTGAAATTTTGTCAAAATAGGCCCATGACCTAGTTGGATCTATGCTTTTAGCTCTAGTCACTCTAGGGGCAGTGAGTCCCTTTTCCCATGGGAAATGACTTAAGATTCTAGAACTTCAGCTGCAGTGTGTATGAGAATCGAAATTTTGTCCTAGAAAATTTCCCTATTTTTGGCCAGCCACACCCCGCAACGTACTATTAAGGGTAGAGATTTGAAATGATGATTGTTGGCATTAGCGCACCAAGGCATCTAGGTTTCCTCTAAGTCTAGCCCATCCCATGGATCAAAGTGACCCATAATAGATTTGCATTCATTCCACACATGTTGATAAAAAGGACACAACTTGAACAAGTGCAAATTTCCTCTATGTTTTGACTTAAAGAGCATCATCTTGGTCCAATCATGAACCTTCTTTGAAGGACGTCCCATGTGGGAACCTTATTCATCATAAGGAACCACATTCACAATTTGATTTTGTGGGATGTTTTGCTTTCCATACCACTTTCCACCACCATTTCTATTCAACTGTAATTCTTTTAGATAGAAGGGAAGTGAAGCCCAACTTAGGGAATAGGAGCCATGAGGGGAAATGCTCTAGATAAGTTCATTTGACATCCATGTCATTATAATATTATTTTCACATAGAGCATGTAGATAATTCTACTAAGAGTCATGATATTCCCCATGTAAACCCAACTCTTCAGCAGATAGCCACCCTTATCTCCATATTATTGAATTTGTAGGATTGAAAATCCATGCAAGATTGGGATAACCTCTATCTCTAAGCATAACAATTAGAAGAGGGGGAATAAGTGACTCAGTCCATTTCTAGGCCATGGATCAAGACCAAGTCTCACTCTGTCTCCTCTTCCCACCCGCCAAGCTAGACCATTTCCAATGGTGCCAAAGGAATTGAGACAACCCTCCATATGACTGAGATATTTGTTCTTGGTTTATTTGCTATCCTTATATAGTCTTCCAAAGAGATAGGAACTATGTACTTTTGGGTGATCATCGATGTCCATAAACTGTGTGTTGAGATAAATCTCCATCCATATTTCGTGGCCAAAGCTTTTGAAAAAATGAATAAGTTTTTTAGGCCCCAAATTCCTAGGATTTTTGGCATGGCAGTAATGTCCCATTTAATCCATGGTAGCACCCCCAAATCCTATTTCCCTCCCATAGAGAATTTGAGCATAATTTCCTGATTTTTTCCAAAACACACTTGGGGATCCAAGCTAAAGATCCATAATAAATGGGAAAGTATTCTAACAGTGATTTGATCGATATCATACGACCCACCCTAGAAATCCATCTGTGCCACTGGTTTTTCAAGTGTTTTTCCACCTTGATAGTGAGCCAAGTCTAGTTTTCTTTGTTGTAGCAATTGGGTTTTAGATGAAAACCCAAATATTTCAGACCTTCCTCCAAAGGCTTGGAATCATATCGGAATAGTAGAGAGATTTGAAATATCTCCTCATCATAAATATTATGGTGAGATATAGTATAATTGTGAGTGTTTATAGACATTCTAGTGGCTCTCCCGAAAAGAGACACATTCTCTACTAGCCCATTCATCTCCCTAAAATATCCATTTCAAAATATAAGAATGTCATCAACGGAGAGGAGATGGGTAATAGCCAAAGTCCATGTAATGAGAGAACTGTGAAAGTCTCTACACCTTTTAGCCTCTATTAATAGATGTCTTAATTCCTTAGCCACCAGTAAGAAAAGTAAAGGAGATAGAAGGAAACCTTGACACGACCCTCTTTGAGCATGGAAAAATGGGGAGGGTGAACCATTAATAAGGATAGCAAAAGATATCGTTTGTATGAAAATCATAAACCAATTGATAAAATTTAGGCTAAAACCCAAATGGGTAAATAGAAGCCTAATATAGACCCAATTTACTTTGTCGTAGGATTTAGATACATCAATTTTGATAAAAACATCCTTCAGATTTTGAATTTTTATACTATGAATACCCTCATGGGCCACACTGGTAGCTTCATGAATCTATCTCCTCTCCAATTTTTTTTTTTTTTTTCTAGGGATATGAATTTGGATAGGAAGGGTTTGAGTCTAGAAACAATAATCTTGGCAATGATCTTATAAATGGAATTATAGATGGAAATGGGGCTAAAGTTTGAGAAGGAAAGAGGGTGGTTCGCTTTTGGGATAAGAGCGATAAAGGTTGAATTGAAAGCAAGATGTATTCTCCTTGTTATCACTCCTCTGGATCTCCAAGGTTGAGGAAGAGTCCAGCTGAGGTAACTACAAACCAACCTTTTGACTTGGTAGCTAGCCCTACCAAGCTGGAGAGGGCTCTCCCCACAAAATCACAGCCAAGAGGGTTGGATGAATTAGGGTTTTAGGCTAGTTATAAAGTTCATAGGGTTTTGTTTGTTTGAAATTGGGTTGCTGGATGAGGATTGGGTCAAAGAGGCTAGGTCAGGGCAAATAAGATTAGGGTTACATTCCATTAAATGGGGCAAGATATGTAGGTAGGCTAGAACATTAGGGTTTATTAGGATAATATGATTCAGACAGGTGAGGAGCTAGGAAGAGCATGAAAGATGTATTCTTCCTAAACCGAAGAAAGATGAATAAACTATGAAAACTTCCCCCAAACAGAGCATGTGAGATGATTTCTATTTATCAACTTGAAAGAGATCATACAATAGACATGAAATGGAATATGGAGCAACAATACATTCATACAAATGAAACTAAAGAAAAAACAATGCTAGACAACCATACCACAGGTATCTCAAGGAAATAACTGTAATTTATCTATTAAAACTGGCCAAATTATGATATAATAATGTCTCTGATCAATATAACAACATCCAATTGAGTCCAACCATTGTCTATGGTGAAGAAAGGGGCTAAATAGACATGAAAACCACTTCCCCTAATCCTCAAGGGTCAAATCCATGAGGTGAGGAAGATATTACACAAAAATCTGAATTGATAGCTAAGTTGCAAGATGGTCCAAGTGACTCATTCCTATCTTAAGTGAACTGATTAATTATACCTCATCTATTTGATTTACCAAATACATTTACCCTAGGTAATAGTAAAAACATGATAATTACATCCAATTTGATCATTTACATAGGTAAAATCATCATTTACCAAGGTGAAAATCAAAACAGGAGAGAAACTCAGAAAATTGGAGAAGACTATCAAACACGCCCTCTCTTTGTCAAATGCGCCCTCCAAGTTTAGGAGTGCTTTTGGGTGCCTTCCCAGTGTCCAAAATTGCTCCAAGATGGCTTTTTTGAAAAAACTTGAAGTATACTTTCTATATATGTCTTCAGTTTTCAAATTGGAGCTCATTTGTCCTGTCAAAAACTCAATCTCCCAAGACTAGTAAATGCGCAGCGCCCAAGCCAGAAATGAGGCAAAAAGATGGATTTTTGGTGGTTTTTGACCTTTTTGATTGACTTGTTTGTCCCCAAATGCCTAGAAAATGCACAAGGTGCATTTCCTCATCACTCTAAATCCAATTATGTTGACATTTGTTTCATTAGATGTGCCAAAAAAGAGCGCAACACCCTAGGTGCTGTGCATTTGACCTTTTTATTGTGCTAAAAATGCCTAAAAAACACAGAAATTCACAACTTGCAAAATTTGCTCAAAACTTGTCAAAATTGGTGGGATGATGGCTGATCATGGGTTTGAGCCATGGAGTGATGCCTTAGCAAGAATATATAGCCTCCTTTTCTCCTCTTGCTTGGTCAAGGCTTCAATCTTCTCCTTTGCAGCTTTGAGTTTTTCCCTAGAAATCCTTTCTCTGTAGGTGTAATGTTTAGCCATATTCTTGTGAATTTCATTATCCCTTTTGGCCTTGACTAGGATTTTCTCAAGATGAATTTTTACCCTCTCGAGCCAATACTCCCGATTCTCATTCATCATTTTGGAAAGCTGTTCATCTAGGGTGAGCTGATTAGCTAGTCCAACCTCTTTCCATTCCTCTAACTTCAATATTCTTTTTAGGCCTCTAGTCCATGGCCTTTTTTGGCACCTGTTCATCAAGCTATTCACCATATTCTCCATATGCTTCATTAAGTAAAATCTTAGTCTTTTCAGCCTCCCTCTTTGCCTTGATGAGCTGAATCTCCATGAGCACTTGTTTGGTCTCAAACTGCTTGTTTTCCTGCTTATAGTACAAAATAATATATTTTTCCCTCTGCAAGTTGACCTGGAGCTCCCCTATGAGTGCATCCTTTTCTTTGATGACAATGCTTGTGCTTTCACTATCATCATGCTCACTTAGGTCAACTAAGTCAAAATTTTGCTCTGTCTCATGGAGGTCTTCCTCCTGCTGTTGGATCCCTGTCTCTGTCATCTTCTCCTTGCCCTTCTATACCTACTTTTATGATGAAGAAGGCAAGGCCCCTCCCACAATATGTGGGGAAAACACCTGCCTATGGCCTCTTTGATAAGTATGTGCCATTATTCCCAAATCAACCCTCTTAGGCTTGCTAATTTCACCCCTGCTAGGTGACCCAGTCTAAGTGTGAAATGGAGATGATGGTGGTGAGGTGGGTGAAAGAGACTGATTTGGTGATGATGTATGGATTGTAGGCTGAGGTGGAGGAATGGATGTGGAAGGATGAGATGATGGAGGTGCTTCTAGGCCATGCTGAATAGGTGGGACAATGAAAATATCATTGGATATAAAGGTGTCCCATGCAATGTTAAGCTGATCAAGGTAATGGAGGACTATCATCTTGATGAGGGAGTGGTGAAATGTACTTTGCATTTGATGATCATAATATTTCTTTTGGGAAATGAATGACATCTTGTCAATGCTCTGCTAAATATAGTAGGGTATATTGAGCATTTTGACTCTTGTGAAATGCATGAGTAGCCATATATGATAGGAATAAAGCCTAGCAAACCTACCTTCACAAGTGAAGTACTTCATGATGATTTTCATCATGGGAGAATATATGTTTAGGAGGTAAGAGAAAGGAAAAATCCTTTTTCTCTCATTCTTGTACCTTGGTTTAAGATATGGCTCGTAATAGAAATGATCCAATTCTCCTTGTTTAAACCATTTTTCCCCAACATTTGGGATCTGTTACACAACATTTTGTTATTGTCCCTGTACTCCCCATTCCATGATCCTGGAGGAACTCTACAGTGAACTCTACATGCTTCCCCTTCATGAAGAAACTCCCATTGTGTCCCTCTTCATGAGTAGAACAATTCCCTTTTACATCATTTCCCAAAAATCTTTTGTTTTTCCCAGTTGACAAGACCGACGCTAATGACCAGTGTCCTCCTCGTGCCGATATGTAGGGATTAAACCTATCCCTAGCGTTGACCAGAGCGATTGAGCCTTGTTCCAGTTGCATGGATCCTCTTTTGAAAAGTTCTTTAAATAAGCAACTGAAGCTTCCAGATATAGAAGCTTCGTAACAGAAGTCTGGTAAATGGTTTGGCCAGATGGGGTTGAGGATGTTAGTTCGGGCTCCTTTCCCCTATAAGGATGGAACTACCTCAAGAGATAAGACCTTCTTCCATGAAAAGAGGAACCATCTCCCATCCATTCATGCTATATAAACCTCCCTTTTTCCCAAGCACAAGCTAGTGTTAGTGTTGGTGTGCTAGTGCTAATTAAGTTTGGAGTGATCAACAAGTTATTCATAGTTGTAGCTCTTTAGTTGTGTGTGAGGGAGAAGTGTGAATTTGGTTTAGTGTGAAGACTAAAGGGAAGAGCCTTAAAACTATCATTGTTGAGGCTAGCATGGAATGCTAATGGAAGTGTGTGGGAACCTAGTTTTTATCGGAGGAGAACAACAATGTCAAGACAATGGTTGTAATCTCTTATTTATTTAATATATATGCAACTATCGATTGATTTACTACATAATGTGTCATCTCACATGTTTATGGCTTAATGATTCTTGACTTGTTAAGAAGGTCGAATTACAATTTGTCTATTATCATAGTTGTTGTTTGCTGTTGTCTACTTGTTTCAAGTGTTCGAAGAAGGAAACAGGAGATAGCTAGAGCGAGCAAGCAAGGCCATCACCAAATGGGATAAGCGTACTAAGAGGTAGGCCCTCTTAATTGGTTCTAACCTAAGGAAATCTCCATAGAATGTATTGTTTGTGGCTAGACCCACTATCGGGCTAGATGAATTGTTTGTGTTCGCACTTAGAATTTTACTTCACCACAAATTGGCGACTCCACTCGGGATCCAATCCTTCTGTTTGTTTGCTTGGGATTTCATGGTTTTGTGTGAAATTTTCTAGTTTTTCCATTTCCCTTTAGTTCTGTCTACTTTACTTTTCTTACTACTATGGGTTTGAAATTCACAATAGCAAGTTTGGTCCCAACTTTTGAAAACTTTTATTTTTTTCTTTGCATCCTCGCTCAGTGCACTTATTTTGCTGACAGTCACACCGGTCAGGATGATTACTGAGAAACAGTTGCGTCGACCCCCTTATGGAACTTGTTGTCAGTTAGGCAGTTGTGCCGATGCCTGTACGTGAATATTAGGGTTCACCCCAGAGCTTGGCTAGTGTGTCTTGCTCTCTTGATTTCTGCCTTGTAAGCTGTTTAGACCGTCTTCTCCTTAACTAGAAAGCTGCTTTTCATTTGGTTTATTTTCTTGTTAATTTGCCATCTTTTCGCTTGATTTCTTGGGTCATTGGATGGTTTGTGGCCCTAGGGCATCTAGGTTGTCATCCATTAAGCTGATTACAAACTTAGTGAGTCAAGTTGTTGGTGCATTTACTCCTTGCATTTCATTTATGATCCTTCTACGACTTTGACCTCAATTACAAAAGTTTGAGAAGTTTCATTTTCTTGTCTAAATGTCTCTTTTCTGACATAGATCACATTGCTTGTCTTGTTTTTAGTAAAGTCATCGTGTCATTAGTTTGAAAGAGATTCTATTTTCGTGTTTTTCATTTGCTTGAGAATTGATTGTCTCGAAACTTTTTCATTGAAGTGTTTTATGAGAAATTCATTTTGTCATTTCATGAAAAGTACAAAATTCTAGTTTGATGCATCAATATGTTATGGTAGTTAGCATCATTGACGACTAGGATTGCATTGGCATTCGAAAAGAAAAAATAATTATCTTTGCTTTTGAAAGGACTGTTCAAGTGTACTTGTTAGGAAATTAGGAATGAGAATGTATTTTTCATTAGTTTATTTTCTCGAAAAGTGAAGTAGTGAAAAATCATTTTGCTTTCGGTTGCTTGGTTGTTTGCATTTGAGTGTGTTTTCTACCCTCTCTAGTGTAGACAATTCATCAAATTGAAAGGGTCTTGTTTCATTTAGCTACATTTAGGACTTTTCAAGTCACATCGCTAAGGCCTGAAAACCGAGACATAATTCAAGATAAACTTTAAAATGAACTCAATTAACCTAAGGCGCATTTGAAACCTAACAATCACATCTAGAAGGTCTAGGCTAGAGACGTGTTCCAACGTCTTTAAACTTAGAAGCTATCATTAGCTTTGACATTAGACATCGCTAGTATGGACTTGTGCTCCTCGTATCATTGAGTATATAATGGTAGACCCCTCCAAGATTCAATCCTTTATCCATAGGAAGCCGAGTCTGCCGCCTTGCAAATGTGATACATCGAACACAACATTCGGGGAGATTGCCTACCCATACTTCTCGGTTTATTGGGAGGTATTCTGTAGTTCATGGTTGCCTAGTAGTCCTTTTTACCTAGATCATTCGGAGTAGTCATTTAATATTTTTGACTCATTAAACTTAAAAAGATCATTCAAGCGCTTATCCTTTCAAGCTCATTTCCAATTGAAAGTGATAGAGTCATATTTTCTTCTTTCTCGACTCTTAAAACATGAAATAGTACCAGTTTATCTATGCGTCTTACAAAAAAAAAAAAAAATGTTGCCCACAATCTTATAACATCCTGTTAGTCTTTTCTAGACCAAATCGTGAGTTTCCCTAAAGTACATTTTAAAGCCTTGAAATTTATCTCCCTTTTCCTGTTAACTAAGACAAGGTCACTATGGCTGAACCATTTGGTTCACCTAGTTCCTCTTCCTCTCCACCGTCTGAAAGATTATTTGACGAGCCTTTTCCTTAATTAGTAGTCAGGGAAAATTTTAAGAACCACCCTAAATTTATATGTATAATAAATGGGCTAATCCCCATGATACATCGGAAAAATGGAAGGCGATTTTACCAATAATATAATATGTATATATAATTTTTTTGGTGAAGCTCTCACCAAATTATATTATCTTGTACTGTGATGGAGAATCTTCCACTGAAATATAAAATCTTGTAAGATCTTGGCAAATCTTTTACTGAATAATAAAACATTGTGAAGTCTTGGCGAATGTTTTGTTAAAGCATGAAACCATATATGATAATAAGAAACCATATTCATTAAATTGTAATATACTAACAAACATGTTTGAAAAAAAGAAACATAATTTTCTCTTCCTACAAACAATGTTCCAAGTTTCAGTGGCCGTGTTTGTCAAGGTTCTTACAATACACTGTTTCATATCCTTCTATTAGTTTTGATAATATTCCACAACAAAGTTCTTGTAGGTGCTAATATTGACCACGAGTTTTGTCAAGGTAGGAGAGATTAATCTTTTCTCTACAACTTTTGTCAAGCTACCACTTTTTTCAAGTTATTAAAATCTTTTTCTTATTCCATAGACTCCAACTGCGAGATAAAAAAAAACACATCAAGTTTGTTTACCCCAACACGCCAACAAGTAGCAAGCCCCAACTATATTATATAAGAAAGTATTAGGTATCCCAAAGGCCTGAAGGGGATCTAATTGAAAAGAAGTGACCATTGTGAGAAGCCTTCCAATCAATATATGAATATATAAATGTAGATTTATTATTATTTTAATTGGAAATCTTCAATTAAATAATAAAATTTAACTACGTCTCTCCCAATCTTAATTTCTTATTAGCATAATTCACTACCCTCATACATCACTACCATCATACGTCTCACATTTTTTAACAACGTTGTAACATGTAGATTAATTTCCTTTTTGGTGAACAATCTCCACCTTTGGAAAATATGGTGTTGTGGCTCCAACCCCTAGAGATCATTAGGACAAACTAAGAATAGCACATAAGATGAAAGGTTGTACAAACCAGGTTATTTTTCAAACAACTAATCCAACATCAGTACCTAAACTTTGTCATCAAGATATCACATTAAGAATGTTTGAAAAATGGTGGGAAATATTCTGTGAAGGTGATGCGGAAAGAGTGATAAGGTTTCACTGTTTTGAATTTTTTTTTGTTAAATCAGAAAAACCAATATAATGGAGATATTGGTATTTTTTACTAAATTTTGTGAAGTGACTAAATATAGCTTTAACCATTCACCTTAAGATGTTTTTACAATATAATTTCATAATTCTATTTAATATCTTCATTATCATAAAAGCCAACCTATATCCATCTTAACTCCACATTTACCACTCTTAGAGGGATGAAATCTATTTATCCCTCTCAGCACTTGGTAGACCCAGAATTAAGATGGATCTAAGATGATAGAATTTCCCCTTTAAATAGGTCTATGCTCACATGAATACCATGGTATTACCATGGGTCAATACCATGGGTTATCATAAACTTGGAGCTTAAAAATTACTATTAGTAATTTATAAAAATTAATAAAATTAATAATTGATTTTTGTTTTATTTTTTATTTTAAGCAAGTTAAAATGTTTAACATACATTGAATTACAACATCCATTTTTAATCTTGATCCTTTTTTCACTCTATGCTAGTTTGCATATCACGATATTTGATCCCTCTCGCGGCTTAGTAGATCCAGAGTAAAGATGGATCTATGCTGGTTTAATTCCCCCCTTCAAATAGGCTACATTCCACGTGAATACCATGGGTCAATACCATGTGCCATTTTTATTTTTATTAATACTAATATTAGAGTTAATAATGTTTTTTTCATGGTATTAATAATAATCTAGCCCATGGTATTTGGCCCATAGGTTTCACCTAAATATAAAGCATTTTTTGAGTGTTGGTAAATATAAGGTGACTTATGGAGTAAATATAAAAAAATGTTTTATTTATTTACCATGCCTCTTGTTTATATATATTTTTATTAATTTACAATACCTCTTTTACAAATATGGTATTTGGCCCATAGGATTCACTTAAATAAAACCTATTTTTTGAGCCTTCATAAATAGAAAGAGGGTTATGGACTAAATATAAAAGAGGTTTTATTTATTTACCATACCTCTAGTTTATTTATATTTTTATTTATTTACCATACCTTTTGAGTAAGTATAAAAAGAGGTTTTATTTATTTACCATACCTCCACTTTGCTTATATTTCTATTTGTTTACACCCTTGCATGTATATAAGGTGACTTATGGAGTAAATATAAAAAATGTTTTATTTATTTACCATACCTCTTATTTATTTATATTTTTATTAATTTATCATACCTCTTTTATAAATATGTTATTTGGCCCATAGGATTCACTTAAATAAAACCTATTCTTGAAAATTACGCGAATGGAAAGGTTGTAACTCCTAATTTCAAGGACTAAATTTACCTTTTTTACCCTCTCCCTTAAAATAAGGTGGGCTAACCTCCATACCTAATTTTTTTATAAAATAAATTTGAGGCTATTTGTAAAAATGTACTATGTACAAAATATTCGCCCACCAAAATTTTAAAACCCCTTAATTTCGCCTAAGGCAAAAATTCGCCCCTAAAATTTTCCATGTTAGCAGAGTCACTCGAGGATCAAGTTGTTGAACTCAGAATCGTTCTGAGCATTCAACCTTTGTCATCTCGTCCTCCACCTACTTCAGATACTAGGTCACCTGGTGATATTGGCTCGGAATCTCTAGACAATCCCGTCCAGACTCCTGAGAGTTCGCTGACTACTGATAGTCAGCTTGGACTGGTTATATATCCTCTGAATCCTTTGTTCGATCATGTTGTGATATAACCGCAACATTAGTATAGTCCATATGACCAATCGAGTGTTCCTTTGGATTATCCCCTCGTACATCTTCGGACATTCGTCGTCGTTTGTTCCCAGCTATGGAACCCGAAGGCGACACTCCAGTTACCTCTCCGAATCAATCAGAAGTTTCTACTCCACACATTGTCAAAGCGGAAGAACATCAATTTCCTCCTGAAGGTTTCCCCTATATGGGGAGCATTTCTATCAGTGTGTATCAAGATTTTCCACCTAATTATGTGACTTTAGCCCAATTGGTCTCAGGTACCCCTAGTACCTCATCACTTTATCACAAATTTGTTTTGGTGTCTAGTGCCATGCCTACTACAGGTCCATTCATTCCAAACCTGACCTCCCAACAGGCTGTTACCTCAGTTGCATTGCAACCCACCGTTCCGAACTCTCTTGTCTCGTCTATCCCAGTCACCCATCCGGTTCAACCGACGGTCTTGAAGAATGTTACTGTCAGTTCTTCGATCCCTCCAGTAAGTGGACAAACTGTGCCACTGCTTGGGGACTGAATCTAAGTGTTCCTATGATGTTAGGCACAACCAATGTGAGTAGCTCACAGGCTCACATGGTTGGGATGAACCATCCTTTTATTGGTGTTATCCAAAACCCTGCTAGTCTTGTTGGATCAAGCAATGTCTAGTACCAATAGGTCCAAAATCCTGTTGGTTCATCTGGGTTAAGCAATTTCTATATCAGCAGCCTTATGAGGCTTAGGTTCAATAACAAGATCCTTATGTTCCATATGGTTCTCAAGGAATTGTCAATCTGCCTTATGTCCTTCAGTCTGGGCAGTATGTTCAGCCTGGACCATCCACTTTTCAGGGTTGCTATGGCCAGACAGAGTTCGGAAATTTCCCGGGAACTGTTCAAGTACCCTTGCAACATCAAGGACAACCTCTGCAACAATAAGGGAAACCTTTGTTGCATCAAAGGTCATTCATGCAACAGAAGGGGAAGATGATGCCACAACAAGGACAACTGCAACAACTGTAGGGGCAACCCTCGCAACAATTGCAACAAACCATGCAGTAGCAGATGTAGTATGCTCCACAAACCTCCTAGCCTATGTCTTTGCAAGGCCAACCTATGCAACTGCACGGACAAATTTTGCAGCCGAAAGGTCAATCCTTACAGTAGTAGAGCCAACTTGGGTAACAACAACCCTTATATACATATCAACAGGGTCAACCCTTGCAGGGACAAGGTCAGAGTTAAGTCCTGCAGCAACAGGCCCAAAATCCTAATGTCCTGGGGCAACAGGTACATAATCCTTTTGTCCAAGGGAAGCAGGTCCAAAATCCCTATGTCTAAGGATAGCAAGTGTAGAATCCTTATGTCTAAGGACAACAGGTCCAAAATCCTCTTATTCAGGGGTAGCAGGTTCAAAACCCGTATGTTCAAGGACAACAGGTGCAATATCCATATGTCCAAGGTCAACATGCTCGACAACCTCTTAACCTGTATGTTGCTTATCAACAACCTATGGCCGGAAAGTTCCAAGGTGTTTAAGGTCAAAATCCTCCCTACGGCCAAGGTAGCCTACAGTGGGGGGAGAACCAAATGCCATATGGCCAGAACCCTCCACTATCAGGCCAAAATCCTTACCAGCAGGGGTGGGCTCCTCCAGTTGGACCCGCTTATCGACCTCCAATGCCTTTCAATACTCAATTGCCATTATTGGCCACACTAGAGTTTCCAGATGTGTCTCGACTCACGAATGACCCTATTCTTCATTCACCATACTAGCCTCCGGTTCCATCCAATATCCCGAGCGATTGCCCTAAATTCAATGGAAAAGAGAAAGAAGATCTTCAAGCCCATGTGATGACATATCACCTTTGGTGCTCTTTAAATTCCTATGTTGATGATTCTATTCATCTCTGTCTTTTCCAACGAACCCTTACAGGTGCTACAACCAAGTGGTACATCGAGCTCCCTTGAGGTACTTACCATGACTTCAACTCTTTAGCCATGGCTTGCCTCACGCATTTCCAGTTGCTAGTTTGTTATGAAACTCACACCTATTTTCTCACGTCGCTTAAGCAAGATACTACGACGCACATCTCTTTTCACATTCATGAACAAAGACGTAGATGTTGCTTGATCAAATTTGAGATTACTAATCAATTGCTCATCGAATGGTTTACCAAGTCATTCGTCGCTCCAATTTCTCGCGATATAGCTATGGGAGGATGCGTTATCGAAGAACAAGCCATTTATCGTGCCTAGTACTTAGATATTGTTTACTCTTAGTCTAGCACTTTGTATGAATTATTACCTGATGCTCCACGACCATCATCTGATCCAGTGGCATCAAAGTCATAGGCTACACCTCCTATTCATGGAGTAAATTGGTTTAGTGTCCTAGACCCCTAGAAAATCTTCTTCCAAACATAAGTCAGTCTCGCACACTGCTTCCAATAGTTCCTCCCAGATTCCACCTAGCCCTGGTAAAACCTTAGAGGTCCGCACTGTCCAGTCTACCACAATGCACAAATCCTCGAAAGGTAAGAAGAAATGCAAAGGAAAGGGTAAAGTTGATGCCCCAAAACAGGGTCCTCCTAAGTCATCTATCTGCTAGTGATTCTTCACAACGAAAGCCTAAGTATCTGTGTCTCATTTGCGAGGAGGATCACTATACTAAGGATTGTCCCCGACAATGCGAAGTTAGTCATTTTATCAAAGGGACCCTAGCTGTCCTGAAAGATCTATTTCCGTCTTAGTAGACTTAAATGGAAGACCAACCTCAATCATTTGCTTTGTCAGGATCTCAAGTGTTCATGATGAGTATGCCTATTAATGTGGCTACTAGATCAAAAGATTATCAACCTCTTGCTCCGACAGTCGGGAAGGAGAAAGAGGCCACCCCTTCTTCTTCGGTCCCGAGTTCTGGCCCTCTTCATATTGAGCGTCCTAACCCTGATTCCACCATTCGACCACCCTCTCAAGGTGTGCTAAGGAAATCCTTGTAAAATCCCAATGCTCGAGCCACTCAACACTATAATATTGTTGAGGATTTGGCTCAGGAGCCCTCAGCTATGTTTTCTCTCGATGTACTCCAAAGTTGTCCGTCTCAACGGAAATCCTTGCTGTCGGCTATTGGGGGCGTTGATCCTATCAATTCCAATTTGTTATGTTTTGATCTAGAGAACCATGCTCCATTCCTACCTCATCAGATTTCCTTTCTCATTCAGGTAATCATCAATGAGAAAACCATTCATAGGATCATCATTGATGAAGGTGATTCTACCTACATCATGTCAGTCGCTTGTTGAAAGGAAATTGGTTCTCCTACTTTGAATCAATCCCCTAACACTTTGGAAGCTTTCAATGGACGCGATTCGTGACCCTTCGGTGTCTTACCCAACCTTGCCATTACTTTGGAGGGCAAGACAATGCACGTCGAGGTAGAGATTGTTGACACTAATCTCAATTATAATCTTATACTTGGACAGAGCTGGACCCATGCCATGCATGCTGTAGGCTCCTCCCTATTCCGTGTGATTCATTTTCCTCATCAAGGGAAGATCATTACATTTTGCCTCTTCCTCCTCGGATGGAAATGTTCCATATGTCAAGCACACTGGTGCTCCTTATGAGAGTGTGGGAGTAGGTCTTTTTATAGATTCTGCTTTAATGGGAATTTTTCCACTCCCACCTCCTCATGTTGCCTCTATCAACATTATCTCGATCAAATCTGATCCTTGGGTCATACCTTCACCAAATTTGTTGATACCCGGGGTGAGGTTATGCCACTTAGTCCTGCCAAACTCAATTACATGGAAATTGTTTCGGCCTCAAGTTCTGTATCCTCTGACTTTCTTATTTTGAGGACCTCTCTTGATACTTATTCTTAATCCCTGTGGCTTGGTGCTTCATAATCTCCTGATCCCTTAGCCAATACTTTTCTTGTTGAAGAGAGTATCATGGAAGTAATGTCTCTCAAGGAACCACCTTGGAACGATACTCATCATCATTCCTCATTCCTGCCTCGCCCGGTGGTCATGTCTACTAGTCTCGAGGTGTTCTCTTCTTAGTTTCCTTCCCTACTGCTTCCGACACAGATCTTGAATCATGAAGTTTGGTCGAGAGGAAATTTGGGTAATATTACCCTAACAATGCCAATTGATATTTTTGTCAAGCCTGGTATTGTTGAAAATGTCCATATTAGGGTAACTTTTTCTCCGGATGAGATCAAGATATATACTCGTTGTGCACGAAATACCAACTTATCCTCACATGAAGCCCATTCACCAACTTCTCTACCCAGTGCACCCTAGGAAAGTGGCTGTTATCAAGGGTGAAGTTGAAAAACTTCTCAAAGCTGGATCCATTTATCTAATCCCTCTCACCAATTGGTTGTCAAATATTGTACTAGTGACAAATAAAAAAGGCACGATCCATGTTTGCATTGATTACTGTGATCTCAATTGTGCCTGTCCTAAGGATAACTATCCCACTCCCTTCATTGATTAGATCGTTGATGAATGTGCTGGGAGCGAAATTTTTTCCTTTATGGACAATTTTTTCTAGTTACAACCAGATTAACATTGCGCCGACCGATCAAGAAAATACAACTTTTATCTGTCTGTGCGGTACTTTTGCGTACAGAAAGCTCCCTTTAGGCATCAAAAATGCTGGGGCTACCTTTCAAAGGGCGATGTCGTATGCATTTCACAACATTCGCAACATCGTTTAGCCTTACTTGGATGACCTTCCCGCTCATTCTTGTAAGCTTTAAGACCACCCTGACCATCTTCGGAAGATTTTTCTTCATTGTAGACACTATGACATTCGGTTAAACCCATAAATGTGTTTTCTGTGTTGAATCCGGTTGGCTCCTCAACTTTATCATTTCCAAGGACGGTATTCGCCTTGATCCGCTTAAAGTCAGGGCTATTGTTAATTTACCCCTCCATCTTCATTGCACCAACTCCAGAGTCTGCAGGGAAAAGAAATTTCCTCCAGCATTTCATACCCAATTACGCTGGGCTAGCTTCAGGATTTACCCAGTTTCTGAAGCAAGGAACACCTTTTTTCTGGGATGAGGTCACCCAACAGTCTTTCGATGACCTCAAGGCTATCCTCATAAATGCTTCTTTGCTGCATCCCCCAGATTATCATCGTGATTACTTCCTTTACCTGATTGCAACCCCTAGCACCATTGCTATGGTATTGGTACAATATGATGATGAAGGCACTGAACATGTTATCTACTATGTTAGTCGCAATCTCCTCGACACCAAAACATGTTATGCCCATGTCGAGAAGTTTGCTTTGGCTGTCATAGAGGCTGTTCAGTGCTTTCCGCATTACATTCTCTTATGTACTACTACTGTGATTTCTGAATGCAACCCCATGACCTACATCCTAACTCGTCAATTACTGAGGGGCAAGTATTCTAAATGTATTGTCATCGTACAAGAATTTGATTTGGTGTTTATCACTTCCAAATCTAAGAAATCACTAGTTTTTGCCGAGTTGATTTGCTCCCTTCCTTCTATGTCTCTCCCCACTGGTGCAGATGAACCACTTTCGGACGAGACTCTCTTCCTGATCAACACCTTGACCCGTGGTATGGCGAGATCATCATGTATCTCTAGACGTCCACGTTCCAGTCCGTGTTGACTAAGGATGATCACCGACGGATCCGACATCTCTCCCAAACCTACTGTATTATTGGAGATACTTTATACTATGTCGGTGTTAATTCAGTTCTTCGTTGATGTCTTACTCTCGAGGAGGTCGAGAGAGTTCTTAATCACTGCCATTCTGGGGCATGTGGTGGTCATATGTATGGCTACACTACTGCTCAGAAAATCCTTCGCACTAGTTATTTTGGGCTGTCCATTTTTAAGGATTGCATCCTTGCTGTTCGCAAGTGCCATGAATTCCAAATTTACTAGTGCAAGATGCGAGCCTCGCCCGCTCACCTACACCTTGTCATTACCATTGGTCCTTTTGAAAAATGGGGCATTGACTATATGACATGTAACCCTCGTTCGACCGGGGGGAATGGTTATATCATTGTTGTTGTGGATTATTTCACCAAATGGGTCGAAGCAATACCTACATATTATGCAGACTGTAAAATGACGGCTTAATTTCTTTTCAATCACATTATTTCCAGGTTCGGCGTACCTCAAGCCATTGTCACAAACCATGGCTCCCATTTTTGAGATTACATGATGGCTGAGATGACCTCTACATTGGGTTTGCACCACGATGGCTCAAACCCGTATTACCCTTAGGCCAACGGTCAATTTGAAGCAGTGAATAAAGTTTTGGTTAGAATGCTTCAGCATACTCTTGGGATGCACAAGTCCAATTGGCATCTCACGCTCTTTTCAGTTTTGTGGGCTTACCAAACCTCGACCAAGGACATAACTGGTTTCACACCATTCCATCTCGTCTACGATCTGGAAGAAATGCTACCAATTGAATGTGAAATTCCTTCACTCAAGCTAGCTGTCAAGCTTCTCCCTGAAACCTCACCTCAAGAAGAGCGCCTCTTATATTTAGAACGGCTGGATGAGACTCGTCGTCTCATTACTTTGGTCATCAAAGCACAAAAGAAGCGAGTCAAGTCCCATTTCGATTAGTCAATCTCCCCCCGCGCATTCTCTGAGGGTGATTTGGTTTTACTATACGATCAAGCTAATGATAAGTTGGGGGCAGGTAGGTTTGAGCCCATGTGGCATGGGCCCTACATTGTTAAACGAGTTTTGCAAAAAGTGGCTTATGAGCTAATTGATTATGAAGACAATCCTTTGGACAAGCCCTGAAATGGTCTTTACCTCAAAAAGTACTATGCTTAGGTCATCTTGCATGGTTACTTATGTACATTAGTGTGTCATTCATTTTTGTGCAATGTGGTTTGGTGTGTTAGCTTTCAAACAAATTTCCTGTTTACTATGTTTTTCCTTGCTTTGCAGATGTTTGTGACTCCTCACATCGGTTTCACTGATGGTTCTTGCCATAGTACCTAGAATCTATCCTCCACGGCATGGGCTATTTATGACCCTCATGGTGAGTTGATTGATATTCAAGATATTTGTTTAGGTCACACAACTAATAACATTGCTGAATACAACGCAGTCATCGAATTGTTGTCAGAAGCCAACGCTCTTGACATTCGGGAGTTGGTTGTCAGCCTGGATTCACAGATTTTTGTCCTTCAACTCAACGAGCAATACTCCATAAGAAACCCTCAGATATTGAGAATTTATCTACGTATTCATCTACTGGAAATAAATTTTGATTACATTACGTATCGTCATATTCCTAGATGCATGAATACATTGACAGATGCATTAGCTAATTATGTGTTGGATAGACATTTACGAAACATGTGAAAAGCTAAAACAAATCACTTGTCCCATAGTAAGCAAGAAAATACAATATATATCTATATATATATTATATATATATATATATATATATATATATATATATATAATATATATATATTATATATATATATATATATATATATTATATATATATATATTATATATATATATATATAATATATATATATATATATATATATATATATGTGATAATGTTTGATACATCGAAACCCCAAAAAATAATATGTGTGTTTAAGTAACATCAGCGGCTCACAGGCCTCATATATCCATGGAACGTAGGCCTCAAAAATGTAAATGTTGGTCCTAGGAACTAATCAGCATGGTGATCATGGTAACATGAAACTGCTCGTGCAACACAATTCAATAATCGGCGGATCTGGTCCGATACTCCCACCGCATGCCTTTGGTACAATGCAGGATGTCTCCCACTTGGGCATACTCTGGGATACCACAAATCAACCCCTTAAGGTTCCTTGTGATCTCCTCCTCCTTGTCACTCCCCTTCTGATAAGGAGTGACATCAAACTGGTGACCGATGCGCCCTGCTATCGGGGACATGCAAGCAAGATGCTTTGGTCTAACATCTACATTGATAAACAAAATGTTATAAACACACACACACACACACATATATATATATAATAATTAAAAAATCAAAAAATTAATAATTGACTTTTTACCTTCATCGTCGAAATCCTCCCCATCTAGTAGCGACATGTCCAGATCTCCGCGGAAGTCGGTACCACTGTATGGCTAGTCCTCCATTACGATCAGTTGTCGTTGTAGCCATGAAAAGAAGGCATGCCTATAAGACATATGATGGCCCCCAGTGATCCTAGGAATCAAACAACTCCAATGGACCATCCATGGATCTCATGACATTGATGGATCTACCCCGGTCAGCTGGTACTGGAACAATGGAACTTGTTCCACGAAAAAAGTCGCTAGCATGGATCTGAAATTTTTTTTGCTTCAGATTCCCCACCTTATCTTTTGTCAGCTGGCGTTTCATGTTGATCTTCACGGCTTCCACCCAATTGAAGGTCGTCGGTGTTGTACAATCGATTACATATAGGAATTTCAACTTGTTAGTCTTGTTCTCTACTTGGGACCCCGCCACTCTGTTGATAGTCAACAGTAGCACTATCATTGTCAGATCTCGCATAGTGGCAATCTTAATCTTGCCAGTCTTGGATTTGAGGGCTTCTGGGAAATGTTCAGAAAGTATCATGGATATGCTTGCCCCAATCGGTCGTGACCCATATAGGCTGACTGGTTCCCCTCTCCGGGAAAGTCCTGTCATGAAATATATGTCTGAAGTTTCTAATTCCAGCTCCTAGTCACCAATGATGAATATTTCCCTATTTATGTCCCAGAGACTAATCAGGTATTGAATCAGCTAAGGTTGAGCCTGCATCCCTGGTGTGAGAAGGAACTTGAGGAGTCCACATTTCTTCAAGGCGTTAAGGCAATTTGGATCATTCATTTTCTGGGTGTCCACATCTTTGCGATCACATTCTTTTTAGTCTACCATTTTCGACGATTCTTTCCTACAAAAACCATGTATTCAAGTCAGTATTCATTTTTGGAAAGTAAAATTTGGATTTAGATGGTGGATTTGAGGGGAAAATGGTTTTTTTTTTTCTTGTTCACGATGCCGACGCGCCTGTTTTAAAAACTGTTGCGCCGACTGTGTGGTTGGGAATTTTAACTACCCTCGACCAATGCGATTCAGTGTCCTCCTTGTGTCGACCGAGAGTGATTTATTTTTGCCAAAACCTCCCTCAGAAATCCAAAAAATGGATGAAAACAAGAAAAAACAATATGGAAATGGAGCTTAGGGACTTGGCTCTTACCTACAACTAGTGGCTTGGCGAATGACCTCTTGGATCTTCCACAATCTGCTTCGGAAAAATTAGGGTAAAATTTTTTTCACACAAGGTAAAATGGTAAATGGTAAAACATATTTACTTTTCTCTCATTTTATTAAGTTTTTCATGAAATATTAGGGTTTTTAAGTATTTTTGACCTATTTTGCCTCAATAATTGGATAATGCACTTTACCTGTTTTGTGCAGCAATAGGTGATTTCCTTAGGTTAGAACCAGTTAAGAGGGCCTACAGGATCCCAGGTTAAAAAACATTCTATGGAATATTTCCTTAGGTTAGAACCAATTAAGAGGGCCTACCTCTTAGTAGGTTTATCCCATTTGGTGATGGCCTTGCTTGCTTGCTCCAACTATCTCTCGTTTCCTTCTTTGAACACCTGAAATAAGTAAACAATAACAAACAACAACTGTGATAATAGACAAATTGTAATTCAACCTACTTAACAAGTCAAGAAGCATTAAGCCAAAAAATTATGAGTTAACACATTATGTAGTAAATGAATAGATATTTGCATATATATTAAATCAAGAAGAGATTACAACCATTGCCTTGACGTTGCTGTTCTCCTCCGACAAAAACTAGGTTCCCTCACACTTCCATTAGCATTCCATGATGGCCTCAACAATGATAGTTTTAAGGCTCTTCCCTTTAGTCTTCACACTAAACCAAATTCACACTTATCCCTCACACACAACTAGAGAGCTACAACTATGAATAACTTGCTGATCACTCCAAACTTAATTAGCTCTAGCACACCAACATTAACACTAGCTTGTGCTTGGGAAAAAGGGAGGTTTATATAGCATGAATGGATGGGAGATGGTTCTTCTTTTCATGGGAGAAGGTCTTATCTCTTGAGGTAGTTCCATCCTTATAGGGGAAAGAAGCCCAAACTGACATCCTTGACTCCATCCGGCCCAACAATTTACCAGACTTCTATTACGAAGCTTCTAGAGCTGGAAGCTTCAACTACTTATTTAAAATAATTTCCATAAGAGGATCGGTGCAACTGGAACAAATATCAGTAGCTCCGGTTAGTGCTAGGGACAATATTAATCCCTACATATCAGCACGAGGAGGGCATTGTTCATTACCGTCGGTCTTGTAAACTGGGAAAAACAAAAGATTATTGGGAAATGATGCAAAAGGGAATTGTTCTGCTCATGAAGAGGGACACAATGGGAGTTTCTTCATGAAGGGGAAGCATGTAGGGTTCAATGTAGAGGTCCTCCAAGATCATGGAATGGGGAGTACAAGGATAGTGACAAAATGTTGTGTAACAGATGCCCCTAAAGTGTGAAGGCTGAACTAGAGTGAGGGATGAAATGCTTTATGAATCAGTGTGGGGAACTAAAGTCTGTTGTCGGAAAACCTGCAAGAAAGTACAAATACATATAAATAACTGAAAACTCTATCAAATGATACATGAGTCATGGCATGGACACAACCATCTAGAGAATGACCATTTAAATGAATCCAGGAATGGGCGTAGCCATCCGATAAAGAGGATCATATCGAAACCAAGATATGCTCGCAACCATCCAATAATGAGAATGATCACATATGGCAACTCATGGTATGGTCGCAACCATCCATCTGAGAGAGACATGTATATCAAAATCATCATGTCACACTACCTTGCAACCTAGAATTTTTTAATCTGAGCCCAGAGTCTTGTGCTCCAACATGACCCGATAAAAGTACAAATTCTAACATGTGAATAGATGTGTTGACATGACACATGCTAGAAAATTGCTTGATTACCAGCTGATGATGTAAACTGTTAACAAGCATGAGAGAAACCACCAATAATGAAAATGGTCCTCAAGGTACTATCAACACAATTCACAGAATGTGAATAAAGGAATTGTAATCGAACACCCATGAAATCACCTAATCGAAAGCCAATGATGTGAATTTGTCGTCGTGTGTGAAGAACTTGCCATTAGGGCATGTAAGCTCTAAGGTACTGGAAGGGAGTCTCTTAGTCAACTTCCTAGATAATGAGATGAAGTTGACAGGAAGTGACCGTGTCGAAGGAGGGCCATAATGTATCCCACGTTATTGACATGAGACAGAATGCAAAATTATTTTGGATGATACAGAGAATTAGGGGTAAGTGTAACTGCAAAAGGACAACTCTTGAACATATTGGCGACACAACTAGAATTTTGGCAGCTTTTGGATCCATAGGATCGATGGTCACGATGACGTGGTAGAGATGAAATGGAAAGCAAAAATGAACAGCCCAATCCAAGAAGGTCAACGATAAAAAGGAGGATACCCCATCCCGACACGAAGCAGAAAGTGTCATGTTCAAGAGTGAGCTGTCGACACAATTGATTAGATTTCCAAATTTCCCCCCACAATTCCTGGTAGGTGCCCCAATTATTTTTTAATTGCAAGATTGAAGGGGATAGCATATGCTTGCACTGTAAGTTCATCCTTCGGACAAATCCAACCTAGTAAGTTTAACGATCCCTAGGAAGGAGAATATCATGTTCGTCATGGTAACGAATCCGATGTTGTTTAGTATTTTAACGAGTTCAACAAAGGTGTAACTCAATATTTTTTTCATGTTTAGAGAGTTTGAAAAAGACGCGGAAAAGAAAAAAACACATGGTCCCTTTTCATACATTTGTGTCACTCGAGCCCGAAAAGGTAGAAAAAAATCCTTGAGAGAACCATTTGACCATTTCAGTCAAGGAGTACCTTTTTCATAAATAGTGCATCCTAGCCCGAAAAAGGGGTAAACGTATACTAGGCGCACGACGTTTCTCATCCATTAACGAGTTTGAAACGACAAGGGATCGTCTATATTTTCATATTTAAAGGGTCAGAAAAGAGCTTGAAAGTGGATCCCCCATGTTATTCTCTTTTACGAGCCAAAATGAAAAAATACTTAGAAATCTTTTCATTTGAGTTTTACGAGTCGAGAAAAGAGCTGAAATGTGACTCAGCACCATCGTTGAACATCCATCACCTGTTGTTGTGCAAAGGAGGTAAAGTGCATTATCCAATTCTTGAGGCAAAATAGGTAAAAAATAATTAAAAACCCTAATATTTCATGAAAAACTGAATAAAAGGAGAGAAAAGTAAATATATTTTACCATTTACCATTTTACCTTGCTGTGAAATTTTTTTTACCCTCTTTTGCCCTAATTTTTCCGGAGTAGATTGTGAGAGATATGGGAGTTCATTCGCCGAGCCGCCAGTTGCAGGTAAGAGCCAAGTCCATAAGCTCCATTTCCATACTGTTTATTCTTGTTTTCATCCATTTTTTGGATTTATGAGGGAGGTTTTGGCAAAACAATTTGCCCTCATTTGGCGTGATTTCCGAGCACGGAATCGCGTTGGTCGAGGGTAGTTAAAATGCCCAACCACGCCGTCAGCAGAACTATTTTTAAAATAGGTGTGCCGTCGCCATGAACAAGGAAAAAACCACTTTCCTGTCAAATCCAATGTTTGAATCCAAATTTTACTTGCCAAAGTGATTATTGACTTGCATACATGGTTTTTGTAGGAAAGAATCGTTGAAAATGGTAGATTGGAAAGAACCTAAGCACGAAGATGTGAACACCTAGGCAATGAATGATCCAAATTCACTAAATGCCTTGAGGAACTGTAGGATCCTCATGTTCTTTCTCGTACCAGGGGTGCGAGCTCAACCTTAGCTGCTTCGATACCTGATTAGTCTCTGGAAAATAGATTGGGAAATATTCATCATTGGTGACTAGGAGCTGGAGTTAGAAAATTCAGACATATATTTCATCACAAGGCTGTCCCGAAGAGGGGAACCAGTCAACCTATATGGTTCACAACCGATTGGGGCAAGCATATCCATGCTCCTTATCGAACATTTCCCATAAGCCTTCAAATCCAAGAGCGACAAGATTGAGATTGCCACTGTGTGAGATTTGACACTGAGAGTGCTATTGTTGACTATCAACAAAGTGGCGGGGTCCCGAGCTGAGGACGAGACTAAAAAGTTGAAATTCCTATATGCAATCGATTGTACAACACTGACGATCTTCAATTAGGTGGAAGCCATGAAGATCAACATGAAACGCTAGCTGACAAAAGCTAGGGCGGGGAATTTGAAGCAATTTTGCTTCGAATCTGTACTAGTGACCTTTTTCTTGGAACAGGCTCCATTGTTCTAGTACCAGCTCACTGAGGTAGATCCGCCAATGCCACAAGATCCACGGATGGTCTGTTGGAGTCATTTGATGCTAAGGATCACTGGGGGCCAACATATGTCTTACAGGCTCACCTTCTTTTCATGGCTACGATGACAACTGATCATAGTGGAGGACTAGTCAACAATGGTACCGACTTTCGCGGAGATCTGGACATGCCACTACCATATGGAGAGGATTTTGACGATGAAGGTAAAAAATAAATTTTTACCTTCATCCTGTCAGGATGTCCCTGATAGCCAAATGCATCGCTCGCCAGTTTAATGTAGCTCCTTATCAGGAGGGGAGTGACAACTAGGAGGAGATCATGAGGAACCTTGAGGGGTTGACTCGTGGTATCCCAGAGTATCCTTGGGTGGGAGACATCCCGCGTCAGTACCAGAGGCATATGGTGGGAGTATCAGACTGAATCTGCTGATTGTTGACTCGTGTTGCATGACCAATTTCATGTTACCACGATCACAATTCTGATTAGTTTCTAGGTCCAACATTTACATTTTTTGAGGCCTGCGTGCCACAAATATAAGAGGCCTGTGAGCCGCCAATGTTATTTGAACACACATATTATTTTTTGGTGTTTTAATGTATCAAACATTATAACCATGTATATATATGCTATATTTTCTTGCTTACTATGGTATAAATGATTTGTTTTAGCTTTTCACATGTTTCGTAAATGTCTATCCAACACATAATTAACTAATGCATCAGTCAATGTATTCATGCGTCTAGGAATATGATGATACATAATGTAATCAAAATTTCTTTCCAGTAGACAAATACATAGATACATTCTTAATATCTGAGGGTTTCTGTCAGAATATTACCCATTGAGTTGAAGGACAACAACCTATGAATGCAGGTTTAAAAGCAACTCCCGAATGTCAAGAGCGATGGCTTCTAATAACAATTTGATGACTGTGCTGTATTCAACAATGTTATTAGTTGTGCGACCTAAACACATATCTTGAAGATCAATCAAATCACCATGAGGGTCATAAATATTCCATGTCACGGAGGATAGATTCTGGATACTATGACAAGCACCATTAGCGAAACCGATGTGAGGAGTCACAAAAATCTGCAAAGCAAGGAAAAACATAATAAACAGGAAAGCTGTTTGAAAGCTAACACACCAAACCACACAACCACACTGCACAAAAATGAATGACACACTAATGTAGATAAGTAACCATGCAATATGACCTAAGCATAGTACTTTTTGAGATAAAGCCCATTTCGGGGCTTGTCCAAAGGATTGCCTTCATAATCGATTAGCTCATAGGCCCCTTTCTGCAAAACTTGTTTAACAATGTAGGGCCCATCCCACATGGGTTCGAACTTGCCTGCCCCTAGCTTATCATTAGCTTGATCATATAGTAAAACCAAATAATCCTTAAAGAACGCATGGGGGGAGACCAACTGATTGAAATGGGATTTGACTTTCTTTTGTGCTTCAATGACCAAAGCAGCAAGATGATGAGTCTCATATAGCCATTCTAAATATAAGAGGAACTCTTCTTGAGGTGAGGTTTTAGGGAGAAGCTCGACAGCTAGCTTGAGTGAAGGAATTTAGCATTCAATCGATAACATTGCTTCTAGACCATAGATGAGCTGGAATGGTGTGAAACTAGTTGCATCCTTGGTCAAGGTTCGATAAGCCCACAGAGCTGAAAAGAGCATGAGATGCCAATTGGACTTGTGCATCCCAATAGTACGCTTAAGCATTGTAACCAAAACTTTGTTCACAACTTCAACTTTACCGTTGGCCTGATGGTAATACGGGGTTGAGCCATTGTGGCACAAACCCAATGTAGAGGTCAGCTCAACCATCATGTAATCTTGGAAATGGGAGCCATGGTCTGTGAAAATGACTTGAGGTACACCGAACTTGGAAATAACATGATCAAAAAGAAATTGAGTCACTGTCTTACCGTTTACAGAATATGTAGGCATCGCTTTGGCCCATTTGGTTAAATAATCCACAGTAACAATAATATAACCATGCCTCTCGACTGAACGAGGGTTACATGTCATATAGTCAATGCCCCATTTGGAAAAACAACCAACGGTAATGACGGGGTGTAGGTGAGTGGGCAGGGCGCGCACATTGGATGGTAAATTCAGCATTCATGGCACTTGCGAATAACAAGGACGCAATCCTTAAAAATGGACAGCCAGAAATAACAAGCGTGAAGGATTTTCTAAGCAGTAGCGTAGCCAGACATATGACCACCACATGCCCTAGAATGGCAGTCATTGAGAACTTTCTTAGCCTTCTAGAGAGTAAGACATCAGCGAAGAACTGAATCGACACCGACACGGTATAAAGTATCTCCAATAATACGGTAGGGTTGGGAGTGATGCTAGATCTGTCAGTGATCATCCTTAGTCAACGTGGACATCTGGAGGTACACAATGATATCACCATATCATGAGTCAAGGGTTTTGATCAAGAAGATAATCTTGTCTAGAAGCTGTTCATTTGAACTAGTGGGGAGAGACGTAGAAGGAAGGGAGCAAATCAACTCGGCAAAAACTATTGATTTCTTAGATTTGGAATTAAACACCAAATCAAATCCTTGCAGGATGACAATCCATTTAGAATAATTTCCCCCCAGCAACTAACGAGTTTGGATGTAGATCATGGGTTTGTATTCAGAAATCACAGTAGTAGTGCGTAAGAGAATGTAATGCCAAAAGTGTTGAACAACCTGTACGGTAGCCAAAGCCAACTTCTCGACATGGGCATAATGCATTTCAGTGTCGAGGAGATTGTGACTAAGGTAGTAGATAATATTTTCAGTGCCTTCATCATCATCTTGTACCAATACCATAGAAATGGTGCTACGAGCTGCAGCTAGGTAAAGGAAGTAATCACGATGATAATCCAAGGGATGCAATAAAGGAGTATTTACGAGGACAGCCTTGAGGTCATCAAAAGACTTTTGGGCAACCTTGTCCCAGACAAAGGGCATTCCTTGCTTGAGCAACCAGGTAAATCCTGAAGCTAGCCCAGCGTAATTAGGTATGAAACGACGAAGGATATTTTCTTTTCCCTGCACACTCTGGAGTTGGTGTAATGAAGATGGGGGGGTAAATTAACAATGGACTCGACTTTAAGTGGATCAAGGCAAATACAGTCCTTGGAAACGAGAAAGTTGAGGAGTTGTCCAGATTCAATGCAGAAAACACATTTATGTGGGTTTAACTGAATGTTGTAGTGTCTACAACGAAGCAAAATCTACTGAAGGTGGTTAGCGTGATCTTGGCGCTTACGAGAATGAGCCGGAAGGTCATCCAAGTAAGGCTAAACGATGTTGCGAATGTCGTGAAATGCATAGGACATCTCCCTTTGAAATGTAGCCCGAACATTTTTTAGGCCAAAAGGGAGCTTTTCGTATGTGAAAGTATCCCGCAGACAGATAAAATCTGTCTTTTCTTGATCAGCCAACACAATGTTAATCTGGTTGTAACCAGAAAAACTGTCCATAAAGGAAAAAATTTCTCTCCTAGCACATTCATCAATGATCTGATCAATGAAGGGAGTGGGATAGTTATCCTTAGGACAGGCATGATTGAGATCACAGTAATCAATGCAAACACGGATCGTGCCTTGCTTCTTTGTCACCGATACAATATTTGACACGCAATCAGTGAGAGGGATTGGATAAATGAATCCAACTTTGAGAATTTTTTCAACTTCACCCTTGATAGAGGCCACTTTCCTAGGGTGCACTGGGCGAAGCCGTTGGCGAACAGGCTTCTTGTGAGGATAATATGGTATTTCGTGCACAACGATGCTAGGATCAATGCTAGGTATTTGTTCATATGACCACGCAAACACATCACAAAATTCTTGAAACAAACGAGTATAGATCTTGATCTCATCTGGAGAACAAGTTACCCTGATATGAACATTTTCAATGATACTAGGCTTGACAAAAATATCAATCGGCATTCCTGGGGTAATATTACCCAAATTTTCTTCTGACCATACTTCATGAGTTAGGATTTGTGCCAGAAGTGGTAGGGAAGGAAACTGAGAAAAGAACTCCTTAATACTGGTAGACATGACCACCAAGTGAGGCAGGAACGAGGAATGATGATGAGTAGCGTTCCAAGGTGGTTCCTCGAGAGACATTACTTTGATGATACTCTCGTTAGCAAGAAAAGTCTCGGCTAAGGGATCAGGAGATTCCGAAGCACCAGACCACAGAGATTGAGAATATGTATCGAGAGAGGTCCTTGAAACAGGAAAATTAAAGGATACAGAACTTGAGGCCGAAACAATTTCCACGTAATTGAGTTTGGCAGGACTAAGTCGCATAACCTCGCCCCAGGTATCAACAAGATCTGGTGAAGGTATGACCCAAGGATCAGATTTGATTGAGATCATGTTGACAGAGGAAACATGAGGAGGTGGGAGTGGAAAACTTCCCATGAAGGCTGAATCTTTAAAAAGACCCTCCCCACACTCTCATAAGGAGCACCATTGTGATTGAAATACAGAACATTTCCATCTGAGGAGGAAGAGGTAAAGAAGGACAGTTGGTCGACTATGACGATCTTCCCTTGATGGGGAAAACGGATCATGCAGAACAGGGAGGAGGCTACAACATGCATGGCAGGGGTCCAACTCAGTCCGAGTAGAAGATTATAATTGAGATTAGTGTTAACAATCTCTACCTCGACGTGTATTGTCTTACCCTCAAAAGTAATGGGAAGGTTGGGTAAGACATCGAAGGGTCACGATTCGTGCCCGTCGAAAGCTTCCAAAGTTTTAGGGGATTGGTTCAAAGTAGGAGAACCAATTTCCTTCCAGCAAGTGAAGGACATGATGCAGGTAGAAGCACCTTCATCAATGACAGTCCTATGAATGGTTTTATAATTGATGATTACCTGAATGAGAGAGGCAATATGATGAGGTAGGCAGGGAACGTGGTTCTATAGATCAAAACATATCAAATTTGAATCATTAGGGTCAACGCCCCCAATATTTGACAACAAGGATTTCCACTGAGATAGACAGCTTTGGAGTACCTTGAGAGCAAACATAGCTGATGGCACTTGACCCAAATCCTCAAGAATATTATAGTGATGAGCGGCTTGAGTGTTGGAATTGTACAAGGATTTCCTCAACACACCTCGAGAGGGTGGTCTAATGATAGAATCAGGGTTAGGACGATCAATATGAAGAGGGCCAGAACTTAGGGCCGAAGAAGAATGGGTGGCCTCTTTCTCCTTCCCGATTGTCAGAGCAGGAGGTTGATAATATTTTGATCTAGTATCCACATTAATAGGCATACTCATCATGAACACTTGAGATCTCGAGGAAGCATATGATTGAGGTTGGTCTACCATTTGAGTCTACTGAGATGGAAATGGCTCTTTCAGGACAGCTGGGGTCCCTTTGAGCAAATGACTAACTTCGAATCGTCGGGGACAATCCTTAGTATAGTGATCCTCCTCACAAATGAGACATGGATACTTAGGCTTTGTTTGTGAAGAATCACCCTCAGACGACTTAGGAGGACATTGTTTTGGGGCATTAGCTTTACCCTTGCCTTTGCCTTTCTTCTTACCTTTTGAGGATTTGTTCTTTGTGGTAGACTAGACAACGTGGACCTCTCAGGTTTTACCAGTGCCAGGTGGAATCTGGGAGGAACTATTGGAAGCAGTGTTCAAGACTGACTTTTGTTTAGAAGAAGATTTGGCAAGGGTTTGGGACACTGAACCAATTACTCCATCAACAGGAGGTGTAGGATGTGACTTTCATGCCGTGGGATCGGATGATGGTTGCGGAGCATCAGGTAATAACTCGTACAAAGTACCAGACTGAGAGTAAACAAGATCTAAGTACTGGACACGAGCAATGGCTTGTTCTTCGGTAATGCATCCACCCATAGCCATATCACGAGCAATTGGAGTGACGAATGACTTGGTAAACCATTCGGTGAGCAATTGATCAACAATCTCAAATTTGATCTAGCGACGTCTACGTCTCCATTCATGGATGTGATCGGAGATGTGCATCACAGTATCTTGCTTAAGCAATGTGAGAAAATAAGTGCCAGTTTCATGGCAAACTGGCAACTGGAAATGCATGAGGAAAGCCATGGCTAAAGAGTTGAAGTCATGGTAAGTACTTTGAGGGAGATCGATGTACCACTTGGCTGCAGCACCTGTAAGGGTTTGTTGGAAAAGGCGGAGATGAATAGAATCATCAACATAAGAATTTGAAGAGCACGAGAGGTGATATGTCATCACATGGGCTTGAGGATCTTCTTTCACTTTTCCATCAAAATTAGGACAATTGCTTGAGATCTTGGATGGAACCGGAGGCCAGTATGGTGAATGAAGAATTGGGTCATTCATGAGCCGAGACACATCTAGCAACTCTAGTGTGGCCAAGAACGATAATTGAGTACTGAAAGGAAATGGAGGTCGATAAGTGGGTCCAACTGGAGGAGCCCATCCCTGTTGGTAAATATTTTGGCCCCATAGTGGAGGGTTTTGGCCATATGGCATTTGGTTTTGCCCCCATTGTAGGGTACCTTGGTTGTAGGTAGGATTTTGACCTTGAACACCTTGGAACTATCCGGCCATAGGTTGCTGATAAGTAACAGACGGGTTAAGAGGGTGTTGGGCCTATTGACCTTGGACATATGGATATTGCACCTGTTGTCCCTAAACATATGGGTTTTGAACCTGCTACCCCTGAACAAGAGGATTTTGGACCTGCTGTCCTTGGACATAAGGATTGTGCACTTACTACCCTTGGACATAGGGATTTTGGACCTTCTTCCCTTTGGCAAAAGGATTCTATACCTGCTACCCCAAGACATTAGGATTTTGGGCCTGTTGATGTAGGACTTGACTCTGACCTTGTCCCTACAAAGGTTGAACAATTTAATTATGCGTCTTAATTTTTTTTTTTTGTTGCCCACGATCTTATAACATCCTGTTAGTCTTTTCTAGACCAAATCATGAGTTTCCCTAAAGTAAATTTTAAAGGCTTGAAATTTATCTCTCTTTTCCTATTAACTAACACAAGGTCATTATGGCTGAACCATTTGGTTCACCTAGTTCCTCTTCCTCTTCCTCTCCTTCATCTGAAAGATTGTCTGAGGAGCCTTTTCCTGAATTACCAGAGTCACTCGAGGACCAAGGTATTGAACTCAGAATCGTTCCGAGCATTCAAACTTTGTCATCTCATCCTCCACCTATTTCAGATACTGGGACACCTACTGATATTGGCCCGAAATCTTCGGACAATCCCGTCTAGACTCTTGAGAGTTCTCCGAATACTAACCATCAGCTTGGACTGGTTATATATCCTCTGAATCCTTTGTTCGACCCTGTTGTGATATCACCGCAGTGTCTATATAGTTCGTATGATCAATTGGGTGTTCCTTTGGAATTATCCCCTCGTACATCGTTGGTTATTCGTCGCCATTTTTTCCCAGCTATGGAACCTGAAGGTGACACTCTCATTACCTCTCCGGATCAATCGAAAGTTTGTACTCCACATGCTGTCCAAGAGGAAGAACATCAATTTCCTCCTGAAGGTTTCCCCTATACGGGGAGCATTCCTATTAGTGGTATTGAGATTTTTTGCCTAATTATGTGACTTTAGCACAATTGGTCTCAAGTACCCCTAGTGCCTCATCACTTTATCACAACCCCGTTTGGGTGTTTTGTGCCATGTCTACTACAGGTCCGTTCATTTTGAACCCGACCTCCCAACATGCCATTACTTCAGTCTTGGTGCAACCCACCATTTCGAGCTCTCTTGTCTCGTCCGTCCTAGTCACCTGTCCAGTTCAATTGACAGTCTCGAAGTGTTACTATTAATTCTTCGATCCCTCTAGTAAGTAGACAAAATGTGCCACCACTTGGGGGGCAGAATCTAAGTATTCCTATGATGTCAGGCACAAACAATGTGAGTAGCTGATTAGGGGCTCATGTCCCAAGTGTCGTAAAATGCTCAAAAATGAAAGTTCTCAGAACTGGCTCAAACCTAAATGACCGGGTAGAGCTCGTCCTCCCGATTCTGGAGCCACAAGCGGTTCGAAAAACAGTCGTCGTATGTGAAAGTTATGTCAAAAAGAATATCGCCCAGTAACCCTTAAATTTTGAATTTTCAAAAAAAAAATTAAAAAAAGAATATTCCACAAAATATTCCTGGGAATATTCCTTTGGGCGGGCCAATTAGAAGCCACCACATGGCAAGCCCAGAGGCCGCCACGTGGCTCAAGTGACATTAGCATACATATGGGCGCGTTGTAATTTTTTTTTGGCATTGGCAAGTTTCGAACCCACAACCTGCCTACCACAAATCCAACACCTTACTGTTAGGCTACAAAGGCGGCCTTTGAAAACAATGTGAACCATGTGTTATTTAAAGTTTGAAAATGGTTTAGGCGGGAATGAAAGGGGCCAGCCCCGCCTCCATATGACCTCCGCCCTTGAACCGTGGGCCAAACCTAATTAAACATGGTCACATGCGCATTTATAGCCGGAAGTCAAGGCGGAGTTGGCGGACTTGTTGGCGGTGGCGCCAAATTTGGCGGACGCCCCAGATTTGGCGGAGCTAACTGGACACTAACTACAGTTAGCTGGAGTTCTTTTAGGCTAAACTGGAGGGAATCATTAATGGGCCATAACTTTGGCTAGGAAAGGCGGTTTTGGACGATTTTTTTTTTTGATTTTGGGTATTTTGGACATTATGAAGCCATTGACATAGGTCTTACAGCCATATGAGGTCATTTGCATATTTTTTGGAGCCGTGGAAGTTCTAGGAGCCACCAGGGCCCAGTATTGAGAGAACTGTATCGGGTTGCAGGTATCCATTGGAGGTGAACCAGCAGTCAATCCTAAAGGATTCATGTGTTTTGAATCCGTTTTTACAGTGTATTCCACCTGTAGAGACTTATATTCAGCTGTAACTTCATTTTGAGCATTTAATTAAAACGAGGACAGGCCCATTTGGGAGCCTTGGAACCAACAGACGTAGCCCAGGAGGGGTGAACTGCTTCATCAACTTCTTTTGCATCTGTGGTTGATTTATTTTGTAGAACAAATTCATTTTAATGTGTTAAACAGTAAAAGGAAATAATTCTGCTATGCTTGAATGGATCATGAATAGCTGAAAATTTCATTTGTTCTTACTTGCAAGACATGGCATCTTTTAAACATGTTACTACTGAATTGAATACCTTGCAAACTTTCAGTAGTTTCAATCAGATCAAGTGGTATCAGAGCTTGTTGTTGTTTCTTTGTATTCAAAAGCAGTCAAATAAGCTATAGACAGAGCCTGAAACGAGCCAGGAAGCCTTCGAAATGCTCTTGTTATACAATTGCAAAGTAGATAAATGCTCTTTCAGTGAATCTCTGGTGTAGTTGTCTTTTGATTGTTTTTGTGCAAAGATCTTCTAACTGTCTTGCAAGTATTGATGCTTACCAGGTTGAAACTTAAAAGAGGGGAAGGACAGTTGACTAGAGAACGAGAGAATCCTCAGTCAAGGAAGGCCAGAGAGCCATCACCTTCGCATTCAATTTCACCCTCAAGAGTCTCAACAGAAGCTTCAAGAATGTCTGAACAAGAAGGAGAAATTCCTGCAGACACGGATCCAAGAGAAGAAGAAAGATTCTTCCTTAAGGCTTTCTTGGACCTCACTGAAATGGTGAGGATATTGTACCAAGAAAGAAATGAGAAATTGGCTGGAGAAGGGTCCAAACATCCACATGAAGGAGAGGGATCTTCAGGAGGTAAGAAGAATGATGATCATTCCAAGAAAGGACATGGAGGTAATGGTGATCCACCACCCCCATCATCACCTCCTTCCTCTTCATCCTCGTCTTCTTCTTCTGTGCATAAACATAGATCCTCTGGAAAAAGTACTTTTTTGAAGCTTGATGTAAAATTCGAATTACCTATGTTTAATGGTGAAGTGAATGCAGAAAAGCTTGACAACTGGATTAGGCAGTTGGAAGTTTACTTGAGGATCCAGGATATGCATGATATGCCACAAAGATTCAGTTGGCTTCTTTGAGAATGGATGGAGCAGGTTAGTCTGGTGGAGGCCAAGACGCAAAGAGGAGATCAAGAAATTTGGTAAGGTTACCTTAACATGGACTGACTTTCTGTTAGCCATTAAAAAACAATTTTATCCTCTTGCTCACATGCAGAAAGCCATTATGAACTGGCAAAATTTTAGACAACTTAAGGGTCAGAGTGTCCAAGACTACACCCAGGAAACCTTGCTGAAATATATTGGTGGCTTGCATAGCTACCTTAGACACACCATCTTGATGTTTAACCCTACTAGTTTGGATGAGGTTTGTGTCCAAGCTACCCATTTAGAGACAAGGGGAAAAAACACATTTGAAAAGGGTAGAAACAAGCCCGCCAAGGGGAAAAACAAAGAGAAAACCTCCAAGGGAAAGGGCAAAAAGAATGCATCTGTCAAACAGGAGAGTGAGAAAGTGATCTGTAAACACTATTCTAAACTAGGCCATGAGGAGAAAAACTGTTGGAAATTACATCCTGAAAAAAGACCTCAATTTAACAAATCCAAAGGGAAATAGAAAACTGCTGCTACTACATCTACACCACAAGATTTAGGGGATGTTCAGGTGATGAACCAAAATTACAGCCATGGGTTTGAAAAACTTGAGGAAAAGAAAATGGAATTCAAGCTAGCACTAGTAGTACCGTCAGAACTGTCATGTACAAGCTCCTAATGAAGGAAGAAAGAAAATTAACTGTTTCATGTGAGAGTGAATTTCAAACATACTAAAATTGACACACCCTTTTGATAGTGGGTCACAAGGAAAACCTTATATCATCGAAGACTTGGTCAAGCAGCTTTAAAACCTTGAGACCGTTCCACATTCGAAGCCATAATCCACTTGGATGGATTTGAAGGATGGCAAATTTACAAGTTTCAAGAAAGTGCACAATTGCGCTATTGCAATTACGCACATTTTATTGACACAGTTGAACTTGATGTGGTACCTTTTGATATAGCAGGAATTGTTTTGGGAAGTCCTTACTTGTTTGACAGGAAAGCTACTTTCATCACCATGAAAACAAATATCATCTTTTCAAAGATGGCAAGGAGTTCATTGTTAGAGCTCATCGCAAGAAGACAAATATAGCGACGGTGAATGCAGGACAGGTAAAAAGGCTGGTCAATTCAAGTAAGAATTTTTTTCTTCTTATGATTAAGCCCAAGGTTGATGTGAATCATGAGTCATTTGACAATTGTGATCCAAAACTTAAATCAGATCTGTATGATGTAGTTGATGTATATCATGAGATATTTCAGGAGCCAATAGGTTTGCCTCCTAAGAGGGAGATTCAGCATGAAATCCATTTGCATCCAGATTGTCCTCTTCCAAACATAGGCATGTCCTGCATGTCTATTATGGAGAATGCTGAAATAAAGAAGCAAATCAAGGACTTGTTGGACAAGGGTTTCATAAGGCCAAGTACTTCGCCATGTGGGTCACCGATTGTACTGATTCCAAAGAAAGATGGCATTTGGCGTATGTGTGTTGATTTCAGGGCCTTGAACAAGATAACAGTAAATAATCGTTACCCACTCCCAAGGATAGATGATTTGCTAGACCAGCTGAAAGATGCTCGATATTTCACTAAGTTAGACTTGCGGAGTGGATATCATCAAGTAAGAATTGAAGAAAGTGACATTTGGAAGACATCATTTAAAACCAAACAAGGACTCTTTGAATGGCTTGTGATGCCGTTTGGTTTGTGCAATGCACCTGCAACTTTCATGCGGGTAATGGATGATGTCTTGCGCCCTTTTCTTGATGATTTCGTTATTGTCTACTTAGATGTCATCTTAATTTTCAGCAAGTTTAGAGAAGATCATGTCATGCATGTTAGGAAAGTACTTGATGTTTTGAAGAAGAATCAGTTATTTCTTAAAATGTCAAAGTGTGAATTTGGAAAGACTTCTTTGGTTTATTTGGGACACATAGTAGGAGGAGGTGCTTTGAGGATTGATCCTACTAAAATAGAGGCTATTGTGAATTGGCCTACTCCCAAATCCATAACAGAGGTAAGAAGTTTTTTGGGTGCAGCTCAATATTGGAGGAAGTTCATCTCTAACTTCTCTTCTATAGCAGCTCCTATGCATGCAGTGACAAGTGTGAAGCATGCTTTCCAATGGGGAGGCAAGGAGAAAAAAGCTTTCGAATCTTTGAAAGAGAATATTAGTTCAGCTCCGGTCCTTGCATTACCAGATTTGTGACAGCCATTTGAGATACAAACCGATGCTAGTGATTATGCCATGGGTGCAGTTCTTCTACAACATGGTAAGCCTATTGCTTTTTTCTGAAACTTTTAATGGTGTTTTTGTAATTTATCCTACCTATGATAAGGAGTTGTATGCATTGGTACAAAGTGTCAAAAAGTGGAAACACTATTTGATGGGCAAAGGAACTATTATACATACCGACCATCAGCCCTTACAGTACTTGCAATCACAAAGCAAGTTACAACAGTCACAACACTTCAGATGGATGGGCTTCTTGCAACAATTCCATTTGGTAATAAGGTACAAGAAAGGT
>APFE030482316.1:285644-305859 GCA_000404065.3 Pinus taeda
CCTTGAGGTACATACGAATATTGCCCTTGGGGTTGATATTGATAAGAAGATTGACCTTGGGGTACGTAGGAATACTGGGGTTGACCTTGGGGCACATATTGGGCCTGGGGTTGACCTTGAGGAAGGTATTGTCCCGTAGGGACATACTGTCCTTGGGGTTGCCCCCCAGACACAAACGGAGCACCCTAGGGTTGCCCCCCAGACAAATATGAAGTACCTTGAGGTTGCCCCCCAGGTGGATAAGAAGTACCTTGAGGCTGCCCCCCAGGCGGTAACTGACTGCCTTGAGGTTGACTCGACATCATAAGAATTTCTTTAGCACTCAACTGACTACTGCCACTACTTCCAGCTAATAATTTCTATTCGTAGGGACGAGGAGATGCTCCTGAAAAAGTACCAGAAATGGACTGATACCCAATGGGAACAGACGGACCGCCATATAAATAGGCGTCTGGAGATGACGGACTCGACATATATGCAGGAGGAGTAAAAACTCTAGGTGAAAAAGGAAAACGAGGTGGAGAAAAACCGACTGAGTTTTCAAAAAAGTTGGTCAACGAAAGATACCAAGTGGTAGCTCGAGGGGGACTGTAAAAAATAGATTCATGCTCTCTGAGATCGAGAGAAGGTATATCGTCTTCAGGATAAGAAGCGTGATCCGCTTCTGGGGCAATTTCTTCAATAGAAATTAAACCAGAGGGGAGATCTTCAATAATGACTCTTTCTACCTTAGGTGAACCGGGAACACTAGAAGATGGAGTAACAGGTTCGGATATTTGAGGCTCTTCACCTATATCACTGGCAGATGCAACACTACCAGTAAGTTCAAAAACCTCAACCGCTTCAGGATCGTATCCTTCTTCAGGTGAAAGCAATCTAGTGCCACCAGGAGAAACAAGAAGTTTTAATCCTTCGAGACGAGGCCGAATTTCTTCAGGAGGTTCACCGCTTAATCTACGGGCTTGCCTCAATAGATCGGCCACAGAAATAACTTCAGGAGACTCGCCCCGAAGTCTACGGGAGCGTCTCGGTGGTTCAGCCACAGCTAAAAACTTTTAACTACTACACACGAAAACAAAATAAAATCTCAAGAAAAACACCTAAAGTCACTAAAGAACCAATCAATTTTGAAACACACGACTAAAGAATCTAAGGCGTCAAACCAAACACAAACAGTAGCTTCCGGACCAAAAACACTAGTTGGGGATGAAATCCAACCTCGTAGGATTCAGTACAGAAATAGCGGGTGGAACAGTTACCCCGACAACCTGCTTAATGAATAGACTGGACCAAGTTCCTCCACTTTAACCGTCTCGAGTGAAGTGAAACCCCAGAAAATCCAAGTGAGTCTAGCCGACGTCTGCTCCAGGTACAGTGGGATCTTCCCTCCACCGTCACCTTGGGTAGAATCCAAGATTATGGCCACTAAGGTTACCAACAGCAACAAATACACCTGGGGGAACAGTCTACACTCCGACAGCACGCAAGGCAGAGTAACAAGCTCAATCCCCTTACCGGCTCCTTGACAATGGTCAATCCAAGGTTTACCGATAAGTGATCCCCTGGCTCCTCAACAATAATCTGAGGTTTACCGTTTGTAATACGTGCGTGTCTGGCGTCGTTCCCAACGAGGGAGGATTGATCCCCTCACTGGTTCGGACACGAGCTCGTGCTTCTCCTTTAAGAGGAGCTTTCCCAGAGTATAAATGCAACAGCTGGATTTATCCTATCACAAGATAAGCTACTTGTTTGGTTTTCTAGTCTTGGAGAGTTAATTACTCACCTACTCCAAGACACTAGCCTGATCTATATTGGTGCTTCAGAGCCCTAGTAAAAGAAAAATTTCTAAGTTGATTTTACTTTAAGCGCTGATTTTATGGCTTTTCTTTAAGACAAAAGGTAGTGGAGATGAAACTGATGGTGTGTAGACTCGACTCAAATCCATTAAAAAGATGCACCTAGGATGATTTACACTACTTTTATTTTTCAATGAATTCCCTAGCTAAGAGAGTTGGAGAATGCAAAAATTGATAAAAGCAACTTTCTTAATAGACAATCAAAGAAACAATCTCTTTATCTTTCCCAAGCATACAACACATGACCACCATTACTTGCACGAAAATTCCTTTCTCTTTCAAAAACTTCAAATGCTACTTAAAACAAACTTTGCAAAGGAGATGTTTTTGTATTTTTCCTATTTAATAAAGCATATAAAACTATTTTAACAAAAGCAATTTCAAAATCTATAAAAATCTATGAAAAACTCACTCAAAAGCAAATCAAAAGGAAATTTACCTAAAAGCAAATCTAAAGAGGCAAAAGCCTACTAAGATGATTCCAGGTTGTTTTACTTGGTAACAATCGAACCAAGGACCAGTTCATGCTGAATCATAAACCAATCAAAAACAAAGATCAAACTCTTTTGTTCTTTTTCTTAACAATGAAATTCACAACTTCAATTAACAAGCTACTTCGAAATTCCGCAAAGAGACAACACAAAGGTAGGTTGCTCACACAGGTAGACTTTATGACAGGTCCGACTCCTAAGAAGACTGACAAAACTAGAGAGATCCAAGGTTTCACAATTTCTAAAGTCAAAGTCACTACAGGACCAATGCAAAAATCAAACCCTAAGGCTAGAACTTCTATGAATTTCACTAAAATTCTTGACGCTAACGAAACAAGTTCAGGTGAAGATCTCTGACAGATAACCAGTGGATCTGGGTAGTAAAAACTAATAAAAGACAAAATCTAAAAGAAAAAATGGACAAAATGGAAATTTTCTCAATTTTTGACAGGGTACGCAGGCAGCCTGTTTGCACAGGTGCGTGCACGCTCTGTGTACAAAGCTGCAGTGCGTACAAGTACGCACTGTGCCGAACTCAGAGGGTGCGTACTACTGAAAAATTAAGAAAAACTAAAATCTAACTTAACTCTAAGCTAGCCCACCTAAATACACAGTCAAACAGCCAAAAACCAAAAAAGAAATGACTCTTTTCAGATCAAAGTGTCACTCAAAGGAAAATTCAATCACATCAATGGATTCCCCAGTGGAGTCGCCAATTTGTCATGCGGAAAGAGTTAATCTTGCGGACAAAACCAACCTCCCTAGAATCCTAAGACTTTCTAGTGACAAACAAGACAATTAAGAGCAATCCTTCTCTAAACATGCATTTATCACACGAGAAATCAAGTGTTTTAGATCCTACCTGTAGTCCAACGCTGTTGTAGTAGTCAGCCTCGTCGATCCACATGAGCTCCTCCTTCACTTCGAAACCTGCATTCACTAACAATCAAACGATTACATAGCACCTGAATATCCCATAAAATAAAACATATTCAACATATAGACCAAGGAGTATATGAAACAACTCATCAATAACAAATTGTTGAGAAGAATGGACTTATTTGTATTAATAGGAAACAAAAGAAACCATTACAACCTGAGCCTTGGTGTTGTGCAAGTTCCTCCAGGGTCCAGCAAGAGTTTTCCTTTACTTTGATAAGCTCACCCACTTCCAAATGAAACAAGAAAGGGTGGTAATCTCTCCTCACAAGCTTCTACAAGGAAGTCCTAATTCCAGCAGCATCTACCCTTTGGAATGTTCAGCTTTCAACCTCCCCTCCTCTGGCCCAATGCCTGTATTTATAGTGTTCTAGAGGAAGTTAATCAGGTCCAACATCAATGGGATAAGCCCCTCTTTTGGATGGGGTAGCTCCTCTCTTGATGTGATAAGTTCCTCTTTCATAGGGATGCATGAACCATCTGGAGGCGCTCAATACACGTCAAACAATCTTCTAGAATGCTCTAGAAATGACCACAAGTAACTTTTTTAAGATGAAACTCGCGCCTTTTGACCTTTACAGGAGTACACACCCATCCCTTGACATACAGAGCGTACAAGTACGTAGGTATAATGAACTTGGAGTGCGTACACGCAGGTAAGGTAGAGAGAACCTGCGTACCCAGAGATAAACATGTTTTTCAATGACTTTCTCTCTTTCTTGAAGTTTGACATGGAGAGCAGAGGTATAAGGCTTGCCTAGGAGGATAGTATGACTATTGATGGAGCCATACTAACTGCATATAGTCATGGTGACAAATTTTAGTGTAACAAGGTCCATGCTATCCAGTCTACCACAATGGACAAATCCTCGAAAGGTAAGAAGAAAGGCAAAGGCAAGGGTAAAGATGATGCCCCAAAATAGGGTCCTCCTAAGTTCTCTACTCATCATTCTTCACAATAGAAGCATAAGTATCCATGTATCATTTGCGAGGAGGATCACTACACTAAGGATTGTCCCCGATGGTCCAAATTTAATCGTTTTCTCAAAGGGATCCTAGCTGTCCTGAAATAGCCGTTTCCGTCTCAATAGACTCAAATGGTAGACCAACCTCAATCATCTGCTTCCTCAGGATCTCAAGTTTTCATGATGAGTACGCCTATTAATGTGGCTTCTAGATCAAAATATTATCAACCTCCTGCTCTGATAGTTGGGAAGGAGAAAGAGGCCACCCCTTCTTCTTCAACCCCGAGTTATGACCCTCTTCATATCGAGCGTCCTAACTCTGATTCTGCCGTTCGACCACCCTCTCGAGGTGTGCTAGGGAAATCCTCGTACAATCCCAATGCTTAAGCCACTCAACACTATAATATTGTTGAGGATTTGGCTTAGGCGCCATTGGCTATGTATGCTCTCGAGGTACTCCAAATATGTTCATTTCAGTGGAAATCCTTGTTGTCGGCTATTGGGGGTGTTGATCCTACTGATTCCAATTTGATGTGTTTTGATCTAGAGAACCACATTTCATGCCTACCTCACCAGATTTCCTTTCTCATTCAGGTAATCATCAATGAGAAAACCATTCATAGGACCATCATCAATGAAGGTGCTTCTACCCGCATGATGTTAGTCGCTTGCTGGAAGGCAATTGGTTCTCCTACTTTGAACCAATCCCCTAACAGTTTGGAATCTTTCAATGGGTGTGGTTCGTGACCCTTCGGTGTCTTACCCAATATTTCCATTACTTTGGAGGGCAAGACAGTACACGTCAAGGTAGAGATTGTTGACGCTAATCTCAATTATAATCTTCTACTTGGACGGAGCTGGACCCATGCCATGCATGCTATAGCCTCCTCCCTGTTCCACATCATTCAGTTTCCCCATCAAGGGAAGATCTTCACGGTCGACCAACTGTGCTTCTTTTCATCTTCCTCCTCCAATGGAAATGTTTCGTATGTCAAGCACACTAGTGCTCCTTATGAGAGTACGAGGGCAGGTCTTTTTAAAGATTCTGCCTTGACGGGAATTTTTCCGCTCCCACCTCCTCATGTTGCCTCTGTCAACATGATCTCAATCAAGTCTAATCATTGGGTCATACCTTCACCAGATCTTGTTGATACCTGGGCCGAGGCTATGCCACTTAGTCCTGTTGAAATCAATTACATGGAAATTGTTTCAGCCTCAAGTTCCGTATCCTCTGATTTTCCTATTTCGAGGAACTCTCTTGATACATATTCTCAATCCTTGTGGCTTGGTGCTTCAGAATCATCTGACCCCTTAGCTGAGACTTTTCTTGCTGACGAGAGTATCATGGAAGTAATGTCTCTGTGAGGAACCACCTTGGAACAATACTCATCATTGTTCCTCGTTCCTGCCTCATTGGGCGGTCATGTCTACTAGTCTCAAGGAGTTCTCTTCTCAGTTTCCTTCCCTACTGCTTCTGGCATAGATCCTGACTCATGAAGCATGGTCGGAACGAAATTTGGGTAATATATTACACCAACAATGCCAATTGATATTTTTGTCAAGCCTGGTATTGTTGAAAATGTCCATATTGGGGTAACTTGTTCTTCAAATGACATCAAGATCTATACTTGTCTGTTTCAAGAATTCTGTGATGTGTTTGCGTGGTCATATGAAGAAATGCCTGACATTGATCTTAGCATAGTTGTGCACAAAATACCAATTTATCCTCACACGAAGCCCATTTTCCAACGGCTCCACCCAGTGCACCCTAGGAAAGCAACAACTATTAAGGGCGAAGTTGAAAAACTTCTCAAATATGGATTCATTTATCCAATCCCTCTCACCAATTGGGTGTCAAATATTGTATCAGTGACAAAGAAACAAGGCACGATCCACATTTGCGTTGATTACCTTGATCGCAATCGTGCCTATCCTAAGGATAACTATCTCACTCCCTTCATTGATCAGATCATTGATGAATGTGTTAGGAGTGAAATTTTTTCCTTTATGGATGGTTTTTATGGTTACAACTAGATTAACATTGCATCAATCAATCAAGAAAATATAGCTTTTATCTGTCCACGGGGTACTTTCGCGTACAAAAAGAGAACCCTTTCGGCCTAAAAAATGCTAGGGATACATTTCAAAGGGTGATGTCCTATGCATTTCACGACATTCGTAACATCATTTAGCCTTACTTGGATGACATTCCCGCTCATTCTCGTAAGCGCCAAGATCACCCTGACCATCTTCGGTAGATTTTTATTCACCGTAGACACTAAAACATTTGGTTAAACCCCCATAAATGTGTTTTCTGTGCTGAATCCAGACATCTCCTCAACTTTCTCGTTTAGAAGGACGATATTCTCCTTGATCCACTTAAAGTAAAGGCCATTGTTAATTAACCCCCCCATCTTCATTACACCAACTGCAGAGCCTACAGGGAAAAGAAAATTCCCTCCGTCATTTCATACCCAATTATACTGGGATAGCTGCAGGATTTACCCGGTTTCTCAAGCAAGGAACACCCTTTTTTGGGATGAGGTTGCCCAAAAGTATTTTGATGACCTCAAGGTTGTCCTTATAAATGCTCCTTTGCTACATCCCTCGGATCATCATCGCGATTACTTCCTTTACCTAGCTCCAGCCCTTAGCACCATTGCTATGGTATTGGTACAAGACAATGGCAAAGGCACTGAACATGTTATCCACTACCTTAGTCGCAATCTCCTTGACACTAAAATGCATTATGCTCATGTTGAGAAGTTGTATTTGGCTGCCATCCAGGCTGTTCAACGCTTTCGGCATTACATTCTCTTGTGCACTACTACTGTGATTTCTGAATGCAACCCCATGATCTACATCCTACCTCGTCAGTTGCTGGGGGGAAAGTATTCTAAATGGATTGTCATACTGCAAGAATTCGATTTGGTGTTTACTACTACCAAATCTAAGAAATCAGTAGTTTTTGCTGAATTGATTTGCTCCCTTCCTTCTACGTCTCTCCCCATTAGTGTAGATGAATAGCTTCCGGACGAGACTCTCTTCTTGATCAACACCCTTCACCTGTGGTATGGTGATATCATCGTGTATCTCCAGACGTCCACGTTCTGGTCCAAGTTGACTAAGGATGATTGCTGATGGATCCCTACCGTATTATTGGAGATACTTTATACCATGTCAGTGTTGATTCAGTTCTTCGCCGATGTCTTAATCCTGAGGAGGCTGAGAAAGTTATCAATGAATGCCATTCTGGGGCATGTGGTGGTCATATGTCTGGCTACGCTACTGCTCAGAAAATTCTTTGCATTGGTTATTTCTGGCCATCCATTTTTAAGGATTGGATCCTTGCTATTCACAAATGCCATGAATGCCAAATTTACCAACGCAAGATGTGAGCCCCGCCCGCTCAGCTACACCCCGTCATTACCATTGGTCCTTTTACCAAATGGGGCATTTACTATATGATATGTAACCCTCGTTCGGCCAGCGGGGCATGGTTATATTATCGTTGCTGTGGATTATTTCACCAAATGGGCCGAAGCGATGCCTACATATTCTGCAGACGGTAAAATGGCAGCTCAATTTCTTTTCAATCACGTTATTTCCAGGTTCGACGTACCTCAAGCCATTGTCACAGACCATGGCTCCCATTTATGAGATTACATGATGGTTTTGTTGAGCTCTACATTGGGTTGGCACCATGATGGCTCAACCCCATATTACCCTCAGGCCAACGGTCAAGTTGAAGCTGTGAACAAAGTTTTGGTTACAATACTTTAGCGTACTATTGGGATGTTCAAGTCTAATTGACATCTCATGCAATTTTCACCTTTGTGGGCTTACCAAACCTCGACCAAGGACGCAACTGGTTTCACACCATTCTAGCTTGTCTACAGTCTGGAAGAAATGTTACTGATTGAATGTGAAATTCCTTCACTCAAGCTAGTTGTTGAGCTTCTCCTTGAAGCCTCACCTCAAGAAGAGTGCCTCTTCTATTTTGAACTTCTGGATGAGACTCATTATCTCGCTGATTTGGTCATCAAAGCACAAAAGAAGCGAGTCAAGTCCCATTTCGATCGGTCGGTCTCCCCTCACACATTCTCTGAGGGTGATTTGGTTTTACTATATGATAAAGCTAATGATAAGATGGGGGTAGGCAAGTTCGAACCCATGTGGCATGGGCCCTACATTGTTAAACGAGTTTTGCAAAAAGGGGCCTATGAGCTAATTGATTATGAAGGCAATACTTTGGACAAGCCCCGAAATGGGATTTATCTCAAAAAGTACTATGCTTAGGTCATCTTGCATGGTTACTTATGTACATTAGTGTGCCATTCATTTTTGTGCAGTGTGGTTTGTTGTGTTAGCTTTCAAACAACTTTCTTGTTTACTATCTTTTTCCCTGCTTTGCAGATGTCTATGACTCCTCACATCGGTTTCAATGATGGTGCTTGCCATAGTATCTAGAATCTATCGTCTACGGCATGGGCTATTTATGACCCTCATGGTGAGTTGATTGATCTTCAAGGTATTTGTTTAGGTTTCACAACTATTAACATTGCTGAATAGAACATAGTCATCGAATTGTTGTTAGAAGCCACTGCTCTTGACATTTAGGAGTTGGTTGTCAACCTGGATTCACAACTTTTGTCCTTCAACTCAATGGGAAATATTCCATCAGAAACCCTCAGATATTGAGAATGTATCTATGTATTCGTCTACTGGAAAGAAATTTTGATCACATTACATATCATCATATTCCTAGACGCATGAATACATTGACATATGCATTAGCTAATTATGTGTTGGATAGACATTTACGAAACATGTGAAAAGCTAAAACAAATCATTTGTACCATAGTAAGCAAGAAAATACAACATATATATATGGTGATAATGTTTGATACATCAAAACCCAAAAAAATAGTATGTGTGTTCAAATAACATCAGCAACTCGCAGGCCTCATATATCTATGGCAAGCAGGCCTAAAAAACGTAAATGCTGGACCTAGGAACTAATCAGCATGGTGATCATGGTAACATGAAACTTATCATGCAACACGAGTCAACAATTGGTCGATCCGGTCCGATACTCCCACCGTATGCCTCCGGTACTAGCGCGGGATGTCTCCCACTCGGGCATACTCTGGGATACCACGAGTCAACCCATTAAGGTTCCTCGCGATTTCCTCCTCGTTGTCACTCCCCTCCTGATAAGGAGTGACATCAAATTGGCGAGCGATGTGCCTGGCTATCGGGGACATCCCGACAGGATTCTCTGGTCCAACATCTGCATTGATAAAACAAAATGTTATAAACACATATATATCAAAAACAATTAAAAAATAAAAAAATAAAAAATTTATTTTTTACCTTCATCGTCGAAATCCTCTCCATCTGGCAGTGACACGTCCGACTCTCCATGGAAGTCGGTATTTCTGTATGGCTAGTCCTCCACTACAATCAACTATCGTTGTAGCCATGAAAAGAAGGCGAGCCTGTAAGACATATGCTGCCCCCCAATGATCCTAGGCATCAAACGACTCCAACAGACCATTCGTGGATCTCATGGCATCAACGAATCTACTTGAGTAAGCTGGTACTAGAACAATGGAACCCGTTCTAAGAAAACGATCACTAGTACAGATCCAAAGCAAAATTGCTTTAGATTCCTCACCTTAGCTTTTATCAGTTGGCGTTTCATGTTGCTATTCATGGCTTCCGCCCAATTGAAGATCGTCGGTGTTGTATAGTCGATTGCATAGAGGAATTTCAACTTGTTAGTCTCATTTTCTACTTGGGACCCCACCACTCTCTTGATAGGCAACAATAGCACTCTCAGTGTTAGATCTCGCACAGTGGCAATCTCAATCTTTCCGCTCTTGGATTTGAGGGCTTCTAGGCAATGTTCAACAAGTAGCATGGATATGCTTGCCCCAATCAGTCGTGACCCATATAGGTTGATTGGTTCCCCTCTTTGGTACAATCCCATGATGAAATATATGTCTAAAGTTTCTAACTCCAACTCCTGGTCACCAATGATGAATATTTCCCGATTTATGTCCCAGAGACTAATCAGGTATCGAAGAAACTCAGGTTGAGGCCACATCCATGGTGTGAGGAATAATTTGAGGAGCCCACAGTTCCTCAAGGCATTCAGGAAATTTGGATCATTCATTGCCTCAGTGTCCACATCTTTGTGTTCATGTTCTTTCCAATCTACCATTTTGGACGATTCTTTCATGCAAAAACCATGTATTCAAGTCAATAATCATTTTTGGCAAGTAAAATTTGGATTCAAATGATGGATTTGAGAGAAAAATGGTTTTTTCCTTGTTCACGACGCCAACGCGCTTGTGTTAAAAACAATTCCACTGACGGTGCAGTTGGGCATTTTAACTACCCTCGGCTGACGCAATTCTGTTCCCGGAAATCATGCCGACTGAGGGATATTTTTTTTTGCTAAAACCTCCCTCAGAAATCCAAAAAATGGATGAAAACATGAATAAACAGTATGGAAATGGAGCTTAGGGACTTGGTGATTACCTGCAACTAGTGGCTCAATGAATGACCTCTTGGATCTCCCGCAATCTGCTCCAGAAAAATTAGGGTAAAAGAGGGTAAAAAGTTTTTCACAGCAAGGTAAAATGGTAGATGGTAAAAAATATTTACTTTTCTCTCCTTTCATTAATCTTTTCATGAAATATTAGGGTTTTTAAGTATTTTTGTCTTATTTTTCCTCAAGAATTGGATAATGCACTTTACCTCTTTTGCACAGCAACAGGTTATGGATGTTCGACGATGGTGCAGAGTTACATTTTAGCTCTTTACTCGACTCGTAAAACTCAAATGAAAAGATTGCTGAGTATTTTTCCCTTTTGACTCGTAAAAGAGAATAACATGGGGGGTCCACTTTCAAGCTCTTTTCCGACCCTTTAAACACGAAAATATAGCTGAGCCCTTTTCATTTTGAACTCGTTAATGGATGCGAAACGTTGTGCACCCAATATACGTTTACCCATTTTTTGGGCTGGGTGGTCAAGCGGTTCTCTCAAGTATTGTTTTCTACCTTTTCGGGATCGAGAGACACAAATGTGGGAAAAGGGACCATGTGGATTTTTCTTTTCCGTGTCTTTTTCAAACTCTCTAAACATGAAAAAGATACCGAGTTACACCTTTGTCAGACTTGTTCAAATATGAAATGACATCAGATTTGTCACCATGACGAACATGAGCTTCTCCTTCCTACGGCTCGTTAGAATTATTAGGTCGGATTCGTCCGAAGGAGGAACTTACAGTGCAAGCATATGCTATCCCCTTCAAGCTTGTGATTAAAATATAATTGGGGTACCTTCTAGGAATGATGGGGAAAAATTTGGAAATCTATCAGTTGTGTCATCAAATCACTCTTGAACATGACACTTTTGCTTCGTGTCGGGATGGGGTATCCTCCTTTTTATCGTTGACCTTCCTAAGGTTGGGCCGTTCATTTTTTTCCTTTCATTTGATCTCTGCCATGTCATCATGACCATCGATCCTATGGATTCAAAAGCTGCCAAACTTCTAGTCGTGTCGTTGATATGTCGAAGAGTTGTGCTTCTATAGTTACACTTACCCTTGATTCTTTGTATCATCCAAAATCATTTTGCATCCCTCTGTCTCGTGTCGATGATGTGGGATACACTATGGCCCTCCTTCGACATGGTTGCTTCCTGTCGATTTCAGCTCATTATCCAGGAATTTAACCGAGAGACTCCCTTCTAGTACCTTAGAGCTTTCATGCCCTAACAGAAAGTTCTTCACACTCGATGACAAGTTCACATCATTGGATTTCAATTGGGTGATTTCACGGGTGTTCGACTACAGTTCCTTTATTCACATTCTGTGAATTGTGTTGATAGTACCTTGAGGACCATTGCCATTATTGGCGATTTCTCTCATGCTTGTTAACAATTTACATCATTCGCTGGTAATCAAGATATTTCTAGCATGTTCGACGTCAACACATCTATTCACATGTTAGAATTTTTACTTTGATCAGGTCATGTTGGAGCGCAAGACCCTAGGATTAGATTATAAAAGTCCAGGTTGCAAGGCAGTGTGACATGATGATGTTGATATACATGTCTCTCTCGGATGAATGGCTGTGACCATACCATGAGTTGTCATATGTGATCCTTCTCATTATTGGATGGTTGCGACCATACCTTGGTTTCGATATGATCCTCTATATCAGATGGCTGCGCCCATGCTTGGATCCATTTACATGGTCATTCTCTGGATGGCTACCTCCATGCCACGACTCATGTATCATTTGACAAAGTTTTCAGTTATGTATATGTATTTGTACTTTCTTGTAGGTTTTTTGACGACAGACTTGGTTCCCCGCACTAATTCATAAATCATTTCATCCCTCACTCTAGTTCGGCCCTCATGCTTTAGGGGGCTTTTGTTACACAAAATTTTGTCACTGTCCCTATACTCCCCATTCCATGATCTTGGAGGACCTCTACGGTGAAACCTACATGCTTCCTCTTCATGAAGAAACTCCGATTGTGTCCCTCTTCATGAGTAGAACAATTCCCTTTTGCATCATTTCCCAAAAATCTTGTGTTTTTCCTAGTTTACAAGACCGACGCTAATGACCAGTGTCCTCCTCATGCCGATATGCATCGATTAACACTGTCCCTAGCGCCGACCGGAGCAACTGAACATTTTTCCAGTTGCATCGATCCTCTTTTGGAAAGTTTTTTAAATAGAGAGCCGAAGCTTCCAGCTCTAGAAGCTTTGTAACAGAAGTCTGGTAAATGGTTGGGCTAGATGGAGTCGAGGATGTCAGTTTGGGCTCCTTTCCCCTATTAGGATGGAAATACCTCATGAGATAATACCTTCTCCCATGAGAAAAGGAACCATCTCCCATCCATTTATGCTATATAAACCTCCCTTTTTCCCAAGCACAAGCTAGTGTTAACGTTGGTGTGCTAGTGCTAATTAAGTTTGGAGTGATCAACAAGTTATTCATAGTTGTAGCGCTCTAGTTGTGTGTGAGGAAGAAGTGTGAATTTGGTTTAGTGTGAAGACTAAAGGGAAGAGCCTTAAAACTATCATTGTTGAGGCCATCATGGAATGCTAATGGAGGTGTGTGGGAACTTGGTTTTTGTCAGAGGAGAACAACAACGTCAAGAAAATGGTTGTAATCTCTTCTTGATCTAATATATATGAAACTATCGATCGATTTCCTACATAATGTTTCATCTCACATGTTTATGGCTTAATGCTTCTTAACTTGTTAAGTAGGTTGAATTACAATTTGTCTATTATCACAGTTGTTGTTCGTTGTTGTTTACTTGTTTCAGGTGTTCGAAGAAGGAAACGGGAGATAGATGGAGCAAGCAAGCAAGGCCATCACCAAACGGGATAAGCATACTAAGAGGTAGGCCCTATTAGTTGGTTCTAACATAAGGAAATCTTCCATATAATGTATTGTTTGTGGCTAGACACGCTATCGGGATAAAGGAATTGTTTGTGTCCACACTTAGAATCTTACTTCACCACAATTTGTGGTGAAGTAAAATTCTAAGTGCAGACACAAACAATTCCTCTAGCCTGATAGTGGGTGTCAAATATTGTACTGGTGACAAAGAAACAAGGCACGATCCTTGTTTGCGTTTGTTATTGTGATCTCAATTGTGCCTATCCTAAGGATAACTATCCCACTCCCTTTATTGATTAGATCATTGATGAATATGCTGGAAGCGAAATTTTTTCCTTTATGGATGGTTTTTCTAGTTACAACCAGATTAACATTGTGCCGATCGATCAAGAAAAGACAGCTTTTATCTGTCCGTGGGGTACTTTCACGTACAAAAAGCTCCCTTTCGACCTCAAAAATGTTGGGGCTACAATTCAAATGGTGATGTCCTATGCGTTTCATGACATTCACAACATCATTTAGCCTTACTTGGATGACCTTACCACTCATTATCATAAGTGCCAAGATCATCCTGACCATCTTCGGTAGATTTTTCTTCGCTGTAGACACTACAACATTCAGCTAAACCCATATAAATGTGTTTTCTGTGTTGAATCCGAACGGCTCCTTGAATTTATCATTTCCAAGGATGATATTCACCTTGATCTGCTTAAAGTTGAGGCTATTGTTAATTTACACCCCCCCCCCATCTTCATTGCACCAACTCCAGAGTTTGTAGGGAAAAATAAATTTCCTTCGTCGTTTCATACCCAATTACATTGGGCTAGCTTCAGGATTTACCCGGTTGCTCAAGCAAGGAATCGCTCAATAGTCTTTCGATGACCACAAGGATGTCCTCGTAAATTCTCCTTTGCCACATCCCCCGGATTATCATTGCGATTACTTACTTTACCTAGTTGTAGCCCCTAGCACCATTTCTATGGTATTGGTACAAGAATTTTTCTTCACCACAGGATCCCAGAGGTAGCTGATATGATAGCAGATATAGTGAAGGTGACACCAGCAAGGGTTACCTATTTGTCATGGAGGTTGGTGATGAATAATCTGGTCAACACAGGATAATGTTGGATCCTTTGTAATTTCTCACAAAAATCAAAATATCCCACATGCTTAAAGCATGTCACAGTGATGGGATATGCCATGAGTTCTTTGGTATTGGTTGGCTCATGTCTAATGACTCCCCCTCCTCTCTTAGATAGCCTCCTCTCCTATCTTTCTTCGTCACTATGACTTATATTATCTTTTTCTTCCATAATTTATTGGAGTCAAACCCTAGGGAGATGATGAAATGGAATGTAGGTGTAGAGAGTATGGAATGGTGTGAGGAAATTGAGGAGATGAAAATGGGGATGTGTGATATGAGGGAGGTAATAGGGGGTAGTTTTGAAATGTAGGAATGGTAGTGGGATTCTAGAAAATGAAATTTAGGAATAGGATTATGTTACTAGGGTTTTGAATTTAGTAGGACACCAAAACACAATGAAACACCATATAACTCAACTGTGGAGGAGAGGAGTGATATGATTTCAACCTACTTGTTTGCTGGAGCATGTTGGTGACACATTTTGAAGCTTGGATATGATGTACTGCTCTTTGGGCAATCTATGGACGTTTTCGGCAAACGTGCAACAATCTGGTCAAACACGCAACACTCTTAAAAGCACGTAACGCCCTTAGGAAATGTGCATTGTTTTAAGGAAAATATGTAGCACCAGTTCAAAATGCGCCCTCTGCCCCCGTTTTGCACAATTTCATTTAAAACTCCAAAATTCCCTTTTGCTGAGGATGGTTTGAGAGTGTAGGAGTGCAAATGAATGTTGAATTGATGTCTTTGAGGGAGTTTATACTTGAATGGGTTTGATTTATACTTTGAAAGTCCATTTTCTAATTTTTCATGTCACTTTTCAAATTTTCACATTAATGCTTTTTGACTTCTGACTTTTTCCTTTGTAGGTGGATGATGTTGGCAATAGAGTTTGAGTGAAAAACTTAGGAATAGTAACTTATTACATATAATGAACATAAAATCACATAAATAAATAAAAATATTACATTTTTTTTTGAAATAAAATTATAATCTAAAACCAAACCCATACTTTGGAATGAAAATTAGAGCTCGAGCAACCATAGTTACATGTTTGCAAATCCTCTTTGAATGAAAAAGGGATATTATTTCTTTCACTCTCATACTTTTTCTGACCTTATGCAGTGAAATGGTGTTTTATTGGACCTTGGAGGAATGAAACCTAGTGACCTAATGGGACCTTTGAACAAGCAGACTTCAGGTGGACTTGACTGACATAAGACATGATGACATGAGCCTTTAAAATGAATATGTGCTTAGCAAGACACATAAAGGTGGGCCAACAAATATAGATTTTTGAGGGAGAGATAGGTTTTTGACTATGGCTACCATGAGTGAGTAAATTTTTGAATGATGACCTAGGTGGAATGACAAAAAATTCTAAGCGAGACCCTAATATGAATATGAAAAGAGGAGTTTTGATCACTGATGGCAGTATGCAAATACTGACACTAATATTGGCCTTATTTGGGGATGACAAGTCCTTGGAGGTTTCAAGAACATCGTAGACCAAGTGCATAACCATGTGGGCTAATACAGTAAAAAAATCAATAACTAATGAGCAGAACTAAATGTTGCAAACTCAAATGACATAAAATGACTTGTGACAAACTGAAAACTGTCTCAAATTAAACTGAAAATTGAACTGTACCTTCAACTGCAAAACCTAATGGAAATTGACACTGAAAAATATGCTCAGAGTGTTGAGCTTATTCATCTTTAACTTGCTTGATTACAAGTTTTGAATCACCAAACACGAAAATTCTTTGTGCACCTAACCTCTTCAAGATCTTCAAACTTGTGATCAATGCTTTGTACTCCGCCTGTTTTGTTATGCTTTGATCGATTACTTCTAGCTCTTTACCTTTGTTTTGACTATGTTGAGGATTTGATTTCTATTGGGTATCTTTCTGCTGTGATGTCCTTTTTTGAATAGGAGTGATTGGGAAATCCCTATTCCTCAAAGAATATTGCTTCTGCTAAGAACTGAGGGTATTCAAATATCCTATTTGATAATCATTGGTTTGGATCTCTAATGCATTGTCACTTGCCAGTATGTAATCCTCATCTTTAGGATCCTCCACTTTCTCGACATACTTCTCATCTTTAGTCAAGAAAATGGGATGGTGATCTTCCCTAAAGAAGTGATTTTCCTCAACGATCGGGTTTGTTTCATCATCAAACTCTCCTTGAGCATAATTCTGTTGCAAGGGTGTCCAAATTGGCTATTGAGATGTCGATGCTTCAAAAGCTTTCTGCTCTCTTTGTTTTATCCTGTACTAAGGTTACTACTAATTTATGAAGTTAGGATTTCTAACTTGGGGCTCCTGAGGTCTATCTGAATTTATCATCTGGTCGACCATTCTTTCCATGGTTCTAATCAGTGCATCTAGCTTAAGATTGGTGGAAGAAGACGTTTCTTCTTTGATGGTTACTCTCTTTTCCAGTTTCTCATGTTTCAATTGATACTTTTTAATCATCAATTTTGCTTCCACACTTACCACATTGTCTTGCATGTCTTCCAGAGTTGTGGGATCTCTTTCCCTCAATTGATAAGCCATCTCCAGATCAAAAGCATCCAGGTAGTGCTGAAGTGGCAAATCAGGTGGAGGTTTCATGTTATCCAGAATGGAATTGTAGATCTGATTGAACCTTATAGTGAATTCCTGAACCGTCTCATTAGGATTCCCCTTCAATGTGTTGTTTTCCGCCAAGATATGTAATGGATTATTCTTTTCCCGCCACCTGGCTAAAAACAACTCATTCGACCTTTGAGGAGTATCAATGGAGCCTACTGCCAAACCACGGGACTATTTTTTGACGTCTCCAAAAAAACTTTGAGTCATTAGTCTCATTTTAGTGTCATCATCATCAACTTCCTCTAAGTCAATGAAATCAACCATCTTATCAATATGTTGCTGAATTATGACTCTAGGGCTGCCATCAAATAGAGGAAGCCTCTGGCCATAGGTATGAGGTAAAGTTGCCAACTAACTAGGTAACACTAAAGGTGAAAATCTCGCCATAACTACTGGAGAATGGCAGATGGGAACTACAATGGGTTGTGTTGGTTGAGATGAATATGGGGGAGGTGATGTGGATGCTTTCCAAGGTGTAGTAGAGGTTATGGCAGAAGATAAGAGCTCAAGTTGATACTGAATATAGGCCTTTTCAGCAGTAATTTGTAATTGATCAGCTAGGCTTTGAAGTTTCTCAAAATTAGACCAAACCTTGTGCTCAAGTTTTAAAGATTGAGAAGCAACAGAAGTTCGGTTAAATAAAGACTTTGAGGCAGGAAGGTATGAGTCAAAATTTATGGGATAAAGAACTTCTTCAGTAAGACAAGGCTTAAGACAAGGCTTAGTGTTAGGTCCCTATAATACTAGTGCTTACCCCATTACTATTGTAGTTGTATCCCTTATTAATATTGTTGAGCCCCTATTGTCCCCATATTTTTATTACTATGCCCCATAGAATCCCTCTATTGTTATTTTTGTGGCTTTATATTACTATTGTTAGGTCGACTGTGTTATATTGTGGCTCCATAGACTCCTATATATAGAAAGGAGGTTTTGTCATTTGAATCATCCAAGAATTGTTCATTTGTGTAATGTAAAGGAGGTTTCCCCCTCGAAAAGGCTGAATTCTAAGGCATGGATCTCTCTTTTCTATCTTTTTGTGAGCTGGTTTCATAACATTTGGTATTAGAGCTTTGGATTCTAGGGTTTTGCTGCTCTAAATTGGTCATCGTGGCATTTTCACTATAACTTTTTTTTTTTTTTTTTTTTTGCGATGTTTCAAAAGCGAAAAAAAAAACCATTTGAGACGAAATTGCACTGAACCTCGAGTCCGAATTTCAGAGCTTTTCGCGCTATATTTATGGAGATATGATCTGAGGAAGTTGGTCTTTTTGCAGAATCCTGAATTACAATCCAAATAAGTGACCTGGGCAAAATCATCATAACTTTCTCTCTGAGCATCGGATTGAAATTCTATAAGAAGGTATAGAAAGAGGAAAACTTTTAGTTTCTTTTACATATTTTTAAGTGTGATAGGTTGAAACAGTGACACGTGGTACTTCATACAAGTTTGCTCTTCTGGAAAGGTCTGTAATAAGGTCATCTTGGGAGATTGTGCATAACCATTTCTTGGAGAATCCAATTTGGATCAGACTGGTGGCATTAGAAAGAGGATGCATAGGGCTACTACAGGTTGCAATTTTAGAACTGGATGATCTGAAATTATAGAGATACATCATATTCAATATAAAGCTCCTACAAAGTGAAAAAAATGTGTGTATTTTTATTTATTTATTTTAAGCTTGGTTTGAAAAATTAGTTCGAAGGAATTCAAAGGGCATAGTAAAGAATTATTATCGGTAATTGATGCCCCAAGGAAAGAAAATTCAAACACCTAGTAAGCAACCTGAAAGCTCTAGCATGACTCATGAAGAAGAAGAAATGCAACATGATATATCAAAATTACGAGACCAAGTGCAACAAGTGTCACTTGCACAAAAAGTAACAAAATCTAAGATGAAAGATGTAGAAGCTAAGATGGATGGTTTAAAGAAAAGTGTAGAAGCTAAGATGGATTGTTTAAATAAAGGTATAGAAGCTAAGATGGATGGCATGGAAGCTAAGATGAATGGCATGGACACTAAAATAGATGGCACGGATGATAAGATGGAAGAATTAAAGATAAATATAAATAAGTTGCTACAAGAAAGGGTCACTAAGGGTGAAAGGGTAGTAAAGGAAACTCATGATGAGAACAAAAGAAATGTTAATCATGATTCCATAGACTCTAATGTTGGATCGAAGACCCACCATATTCCAAAAATCGATATGAGGAAGTTTGATGGCAAGGATCCCGCAACATGGATATTACAGATGGAGCAATTTTTCGATCTCAATAATGTGCAAAACACACAAAAGGTACGTATTGCAACTTTATATTTGGAACCAAATCAGTTTGTATGGTATCAATGGCTTTGCTCTCGTAAACAATTTATCACTTGGGCAATTTTTACAGAAGAATTGATAGCACATTATGAGGATACAAAAAGCAACACTTTTTTTAGCCAATTGATAAATCTCAAACAAAAGGGTTCAATAATGGAGCACATTGAGGAGTTCCAAAAATTGAACATAAGGGTAAAAATATTCCAGAGGAGCATAGGATTGATGTGTTCATAGGGACTTTAAAGGATAATATCCAACATGATGTTCGCCTTTGGGAACCTGATTCATTAGAGAAGGCATTCAGGTTAGCAAGAAAAATGGAAAGCAAAAATTATGGCAACCAGGAAGCATACCACTCACAACTATAAAGACGGAAGTTTTGTTGCTGCTAGTCTTCCACAACCTATAAGGTTGACACCA
>APFE030482325.1:7155-29851 GCA_000404065.3 Pinus taeda
CATTCTTTCCACCACTCCATTTTGCTGAGGAGTTCTAGCTGTAGAGAATTCTCTTCTTATCCCATGTTCTTCACAGAAATCGAAAAATTGATTTGAGGTAAACTCCCCACCTCTGTCGGATCTAAGGCACTTAATTTTGTGACCTGATTCATTTTCAACCAAGGCTTTGAAGGATTTGAATTTTTCAAATGCTTCATCTTTGTGCTTCATAAGTCCTAACCAAACAAACTTGGAGAAATCGTCAATGAATAATATCAAGTATTCTTCTCCTCGAGGTGTTCTTTTCCTGAAAGGACCGCATGTATCTGTATGTACTAGCTCAAGAGGCATGCTAACTGATCCTTCCTTCTCTAGAAAGTTAGTTCTGTTTGTTTTCCAAACTGACATGATTTGCATATGATGTTGTCAGGAATTTTGATATCTGGAAGATCGCGAACTGCCTGATATTTGCATGCTTTCCTTATTTGTGAAAAGCTTAGATGTCCCAACCTCCGATGCCATAACCAGTGCTCATCATCCTTGCTTAGATAGCATTGTTGTTGTCCTTCTTCAAATATGTACAGATTATTTGGAGTTCTTTTGCCTTTGATCACTGTTTTACCTGTATCAAGATCACGAACAAGACATCCATTTGATCTGAATATCACCTCGGTTCTTTGATCACACATCTGACTGAAACTTAGAAGATTATGTTTCAATCCATCAACATACAAAACATTTCCAGCCTTGACCTTTTCTTTTAACTGAGCAATACCTTTTCCTTTTATAGTTGCAGGAGTATCATTTCCAAAAGAGACTTTCTTTCCTTTTTCTAGAGCAGAATATGACTCAAGTTTTTCTTTATCACCTGTCATATGCTTCGAACATCCACTGTCAATGTACCATAGATTTTCCTGTCCCTCTGCATAAAATGCTATCCCACATATTTCTATTTGTGGTTCCTTTATTCTCCATGTTTTGGTGCTTGAGGCTTGTTCCTTTCTCTGCTGAAACCTGCTCCTGCATTCAGAGTCTTCATGACCAAAGTTATTGCAAATAGAACATTCAACTTCATTTTCAAGAACCGAAAAGTTGTAATAGGTCCTTTTTGTAATCCCGGTCATACTTCTTTGTTTTTGAGCTTCCCTAGTCATCATTGTTTTATATGCAACACATTGAGCTGCTTTGTGACCAAAGTTATGGCAAGAAAAGCATTGTCCATTGAAGAAACCTCTGCGGTTATCGAATCTACCAGCCAATTGATTGTAATTTCTCTTGCTATTCTTGAACCAAATTGAGAAGATTTTACCTGTGGCTGGTTGTAGCTTTTGTTCACCCTTAAGATGGATTGCCCCCTATAGTTTCTGTTTGCAATTCGTCCCTGTTTTACCTGATGGTCTTCATTGTGCTTTTGCTCATTTCTTCTTGCTGCATCAAGATAACTTTTTGAGGTGGATGCTTGAGAAGTTTCTCCATTATAGCCAAAACCTGTCTTGTTTAGAGGAGAACGCTGAACATTGATAATCTCATCCAAAATTTCAGATCCTTTGACAAACTTAAGATTAATAGCTTTTGTTTTCTCAATCTCGTTTCTAAGACCAACAATTTCACCTTCTAACTTTTCAAAATGTCTTTCCTTTTCATCATTTGAAATTGTAGAGTATCAATGATCATATTCTTCTCTTCTATAAATCTCTTAAGTCTAGTAATCTCATCATAAAAGTAATCCACATCTATAGCATCCATATAATCATCATCATCAAATGCCAATAACAATTTATATTCATTAACTCGTTCATCTTCATCACTGTTTGATAGACCATCACTGTCTTCATGAGTGTAGTAGCTTTTCTTACTTGCACTCTGTTTCTTGTTCCATCTAGCAGGTTCCTTTCCTTTATCCTTATAAGGACATTTTGCAGCATAATGACCTACTCTTCCACAAGCAAAGCATTTAAAAGGCAACTTACCTCTGAACCTTTCAGAACCCCTTTGAAGATTTCTGACAAAGTTTGATTCTTCTTCCTCTTCTTCTGGGACGTGGCTTGCTTCATAATAATCTCCTTTGCCTGATGCCTTGAAAGCAACTTCTCTTCTATCTGATGGACCTCCCTTTCTCATTTCATAAGCAGTTAAAATTCCATGTAGCTAAGACATAGTAAGAATTCGTAGATTTTCTTTTTCTTCTATTGCAGATACTTTAGATTCAAACTTGGGGGACAATGATCTTAGAACCTTTTCAACCACAATAGCCTCTTTTATTTCTTCACCCAAATTTTTCATACAATTAACAACTTCATCTACCCGAAGAAAATAGTTAGCCACACTTTTATCATTATGCATCTTGAGAGTCTCATACTGAATCCTGAGAGTTTGAAGTTTGGCACGCTTTACCTGTTTATCTCCTTCATAGCTTGTGACAATTTTGTCCCATATTTCTTTTGCGGATTTATAGTGCATTACCTTCATGAATTCTGATTGGGATATACATCCTAATAGGGTACTGACTGATTTTGCATTTGTTTCATACTTATTTTTCTCGTCTGCATCTGTAGGAGTAGTTGAAGGAAAAGCATAGCCTATCTCTACAATGTCCCAAACTTTTGTACCAAGAGAATGAAGATAGGCAGTAACTCTTACCTTCCAATAATTGAAGTTTGTCCCATCAAAAACCGGTGGCCTGATAGATGCTTCCCTCTCGTAGTTGCTCATGATGAAAAGATCTTCCTTCAAGCGATCAAGCTTCTTTAGAAGGATCTGCTCTGATACCAATTGTTGACAATAATACTGAGAGGGGGGGTGAATCAGTATTATCTTATTCTTTTACCAAATCTTTCTTACTTATACTTTGAATTATTTTTTCATACCAATACCATAAATAATGAGCATGAATGAGAAAAGCAGACAGTCACATCAAAGAACACCAGATATAAGGTGGAAACCCAATGTGGGTGAAAACCACCTGCTGCAATATGTCTCTATCTTCTTTCAAATTAGAAACTCCTTTTACAATGGTCTACAACTCTCTCTCGTTTTCCAATCTCTCCTGGAAGGGAGCTACAACCCCCTACTTCTTTTCAAGGACCACTTTTCATAAATTTTCAAACTAGATCCATATACATCAAATGATCATCAAGTACATGTAATTTATACAGTCAGCTGTAATAACCAGATTAACAATAACAGAACAGAACCCAGAACACCTTATCAACAGAAAAATTCAACCAACAGAAGATCTTAACACAGATACGCAGGTTTTCTTTTTACTGGCCTGCGTCGCTATGCACTTCACCCTCTGCCTCTCTGCGTATACCCGCAGAGTTCCTTCTGCTATACTGTGGGTCCACGCAATGCTCATTTCACTGATCTGCGTACAGTATGCACCCAAATGTACTATCGCGCCGCGTACTGCAAGGCAGGCTCGCACCCAGAATAACCAATGCGCCGCGTACTGTCACCGAAAGTACGCACCCAAAAACACTGGCGCGCCGCGTACTTAGACAGCAAGCACGCACCTGAAGAACTGACGCTCTGCATACCCACGCACTTCACCTTTGTCGCCTCTGCGTAGCCACGCGCTGCACCTTCGCCTCTTCTACGTACCCACGCACTGACCCTTTGTTGCCTCTGCGTACCCACGCACTGTCACTGTTGATCACCTGCGCACCTCTGATTAGGGCCAAAATACAGTCAGATACTCAGATCTGATCTTGCGCTCGAGAAATCACCCTTCACAGATTCGCTTTCAACTTCTCTTCTATAGATCAAGCTTTTTAAACCGAGAACCCAATAGATCAGATCTTAAGATATTTAATACTCAAAAGATGGTCAAGCCAAATGATCTCCTTAGCTTTATATAGGCATGCTCTTCCTCAAATCAAGGATCATGGGGCTCAATAATAATAATAAAATAAACCATACCACGGGCCAAAACCATGATAACACAATACCGTTGGTATAAATACCATGAGAAACCCCACGTGTGGGCACTTTACTGCCTTGAAGAGTGTGCACTGGGGTACGCACCCCATGAATGGGTAACCCGCGTATTTGGACGCGGTCCCTGCACGGTATACCTACGGGTACGCACCTCCTGAACTGTTCTCCTGCGTACTTCTTTATTTTCATCAAGAATGAGAGCCATGCCATGGGTGTTTCCATCAAGTACAACATCTGAAACATATAATCATACCAGAACCATAATGCCAACAACCATGTGAAAATTTCTAAATAGAAATCCAACTGTAGTGACTGATATTATTTCTTCTACTTATTATTTCAAAAATAAGTTATTCACAGTGTTTCTACAACAAATATCGAAATAAATTCTACTACAGCCTTCACCATTAAAATACTAAAGAAAGTAAATACAAAGAAAAATACTAGCACAAGTATAATCACAATGACACAGTTATTTTGGATAATTGTCCCCGGAAAAACACAATGTGGGAAAACTGGTGAAACATATGAGGGTTTCTTTATTGACCTTCAAAAAAAATATCATTTACAAGATACAACTAGTAGAATAGAAGATAAATTTCTGTGAGAAATATTACAAATGATATTCTCAAGCTTCTTAGCTAAATTTTGACTCTGGAGAGGACCTACTTCCCCTCTACATCTCGCGGCGTCAGCTTCTGTGTAGGGACTTCGTAGTCTTAGCGTCATAGCCTGAGTGTTGTCCCTCCTCTGCTATGCACCTTCTTTCTATTCCTTCACCCCTGACTGATGTTGATACCCTCTCTCCTTCTCACCTGCAACTCTCCCTCTGATTCAATTTTCTCTTGTCGAACTTCGACCAATGAGAAAATCAATCTTTCTTGGGTAACTGAGTATCTACTGGTGTTTTTTCCAAATTCCCATTGAAGTTCTTCTTATAATCCTCTAGTTGAGTAATCAACGGCCTAGATTAGATTCTAATCAATGTCTTAGATCATATTGACTTGATCCTCATCTTCTTCTAAAAGTTTCACCCATAATTTGATTAATACCCTTTAATTATTTTAATTTCCTAAGTTTAGACTTAGGCATCCATTAAAAATAATTAATTATTTTAATAAAACGTTCTCTATGTGGAATTTCCCAAAACGATTTATGTGTATTGTCGAATACATGTGTCCAAGCCTCCTTGCAAATTTTGATAGAATGTCTACTTGATCATGGTGTCTACAGTTAAAGGTGTGATGTCAAATCAGTATATTCATTAAAGTTCTAATTTGTTCCCTCTTTAGATATCATATTTTACCCTAGTATCCATCCTCTCTATTCCCTAATGGTCATCATTTCAAATCATAGCATGGACACAATTTAATCTTGTTTTCTAGAGTTTATGCAAAGAATCAGCAAGGTGAGGAGGCACTGAAACTCTTTTGTCAAATGCAGTGGGAAGACATACCACCTGATGAATTTTTTTTGTCCATTGTTCTAGGTGTATGTGAAAGCCTTGCATATTTGCAAATAGGGAAAGGATTATACACCATTATATCAAGCACACCCATCTTCTCAGTTTTGTTCAATGCAATTTCCTCTAAAATTGACTATTTTGGTCACCATTTTGTAGAACGGTTTCCAATCACATGAACGCAACTTCTTGAAAATGGAAAGAGGTTTTTAATAAATGATAGAGAAAAGAGAAATAATGCTTCTATATTTTACATAGGTGTCACAGATCGGGATATTTGATTGCATCTTCAAAGCCTATTTTTCAGACTGCACAAATACTATGTTTTAGTGATGGTATTGAAGAGAATTTTCTGGGAATTCAGGGAAGAATTTAGAGAAACTGAGAGAGGTTTATCTTTATAAAACTATAATATACAATAACCTCCTTCATTTACTATACATGTATTTCTATTTGGAAGATATTTCCCATTGAAAATACATTATGTAGGCACTGCGCAACGCTACACAAACCATGCCCAGACCATCACACGCATGCTGGAGGGAAGCCACCTGTCAGGTTTTCAAGAGGCTGACATGGAGTACGTGTGGAAGCCAGCTCACCTCCTCAGAATCTCTCCACGTGCAATCCAAAAGCTCAAAGTTTTGCAGCCTTTTGTACACTCAAAAAAGCAGCTTCAAGCTTTTTGCTATTTTTATCCATGATGATCTTGTTCGAACATATCTTTTCTTAGTATTTAGAAAAATTTTGTTTTGTGAAGATAAAAATACTTTATTGTTTTATGCTTTTAAGAAAAAGTACGTTGTAAATAAAAGTTTCCTTTTTGTTTTTCAGTTTTGAAGACGATCCTCTACTGGATTGAAGATGCAGGGAACTTAGACATAATTGTATCCTATGTATTGATTATATAATTGATGAATGAATACAAAACAAGTTGTTGATGGTTGAGCGATGTGTTAGTGTTAATTTCCTGAGATTCATGCTTGTGCGATCAATTCATGGTGCATGTTTCTTATATATTGAGGGTTATTGATTTCATTATCCAAGGATTCTTACGTTATGGTGCATGGGATGTGTTTTTTTTACTGTTTAGTTATTTTATTTCCTCTCTGTGTTTTATGAGTATTTGATGTTAGTTGATTTAGAATTCAGTTTAGCTGCTCTTTTTCAACTGTGTTCACGTTTCAGTCTAAAATGAAATGATATATAATCATGTATATTATCTTCTATGTTCAGTTTCTCATTCTCCTATATGAATAACATTGTCTTATTGTCAAGGAAGAATTTATTTTGTTTCAATTTATCTCATCTATACTACAACCTATAATTATGTCCCAAAGTCATGCTTACAAGCCCTTGTAATAGTTTGGTTTACTTGCATTAGTAAATGAGTAAAAGGCTAAATTGATCATGTGTTATTACCTATCCAACCATTCACATTTCAACCAAATACTTTCAGAATTCCTTTGTCAGAACTAGTCTCTGCTATAAATTTATCCTTTAAAGTCTTTATATTTTTGAGTGAGGGAGACCCCTCCGACTAGAAAAGACCAGTTTCTAGCCCAAATAGGTTTCTGGTTAACTCTGTAGCCCTTTTCTCAACCTGAAGGGATTTTACGAAGTGCTAACATAGTGGCGTCATTGTCGGGGAGCGAACAATTTCATATTCTTAGGGAAATATTGTCAAAGTTTGGGATCTTATTGTTGATGGTGAACAACAAACAGATGCAAATAAGCTGAATCATTCACCTGGCGACTCTGAGTTCAAAGGATCCAATAGATTGAAATGTCACAGTGACTCCACTGGAAACAGGATCTAAGAATCAAGATGGGTTCAATTGCAAGAACAAATGTTAGGTATGCTCCTATGGATAGATCTCATATTCCTAGATTTCCAAATTTGATGCCTTATGTTGATTGGTCAAGTTATCTCCCAATATTCAAAGATGATGACAGAAATGATGTTGCTTTACATCTCATTAAATTTCACATGCATGTATGCAAGATAAGGGTTCAATTTCCTAAAGATTGTCTCATGAAAATGTTCATGGCCACTCTGGAAGGAAAAGTAAGGTTATGGTATGAAAAATTGTTAGCTTCTAGTTTATATTGTTTAAAGGATTTTCATGCAGTGTTCTTTGAAAATTTTAAAGAATCTTATCCATATTTATTGCTAATTCAAAACTGTTGTGAACATTTTGTGAGTTTCATTGAATATTTGGAGAGTTGTTATGAAGATGATGAGTTCATGGATGAGGAAATTTTAGAGGCCCTTCATGATAATCCCTTCCATCACCAAGAAGAAATGGTAGCCTCTCTCTTGGATGAAAATGAAACGCAACATGATCTTAATTATGACATCCATGTTCCATCCTCTGAGTTTGATGATAATTTATAACAGTCTTGTCTGTCTTCTCATGATCAAGAGGATGAGAATCATTCCCGACAACAGGAGGAAATGGTAGAGGATAGTTGCTATAATGTTTAGGTGAAGGAAGAAAATTATTCTTCATGTCATTCCTTGTCTCATCTTACAACCAATGAAGAAAAACATGAAAAGTAGGTTATTGAAGACCCAATGGACATGGACATTATTGTTGATGCGACTGTCTCATCTGAAGATTTGAAAGAACATACAATCCTTTTCTCTCATCTAGGTGAGAAGAAAGAACAAATTTTTGCATTCCAATTTGAGAAGGATCAACCAAATGAAGGACTTCATGATCTCCAAGATCATTTTTTTTTTTAGATGCGTTCATCAAAGGAGGTGATTTTTCATGATTTTCAAGATTCAATGGTAAGCCTTTTGCAGTTATCAATTAAAAAAATATTTGTGTTTTCTAGGGAGCATGGATTCAATTTTTATTCTAATTTTCCAATAGATGATCCATTTAAGAAAAATCAAGGAGCCGAGGTATCGGATCAGCTCTTTTATTGGTTATATTGAAGGTTTTACATTGCTTGAATCAAGCATTTGGTTCTTAGTTGTTAGGGAAGATTAGTATGTACATAAATAAGCTCAGTGGTTTGAGCATCTTTATCAGCAACGTACCATGTTCCAACATTTTCTTTTGGTAGTTTGGTATCATTGTTCATAATTGCAAGTGTGGGTAGCCAAATTTGATATTTAAAGCCCAAGGTGAAGGCAATAAGATCTTGACTTGTTGCTGCCATAAATAAGTCAATAAATTTTTCCAGTTTGGTAGTCTATATATCAGTTTTACACATTGTTTTCATTGCCCAATGGATAGGATTTTGGTCTACGGTGTCGTTCTTGGAACCTCACAGGGAGGTTTCCATCCCCAATAGAGCTAATGTTAGAGTAGGATAATATATTAGTCGAAGGTATTCGAACTATTATTTTGTTATCTTATAGGGGGTCAAATTCATAAACATTATCATTGTTATAAGTTTGACCTTGTCATGTCTGGAGATTCATTATGAAGTTGGGTCATCACCTTGATCATTAAAGTCAACCATGGGAAGGGGTGTCTGAGCATTGAAAGTTGTTATACAAGCTGCTAAATCAGGATATTGAGTGTTGATAGAATGTCTACTTGACCGTGGTCTCTACAGTTAAAGGAGTGATCTCAAAGCAGTATAGTCATTAAAGTTCCAATTTGTTCCTTCTTAAGACATCATATTTTAACCTAAGTCTCCATCCTCTCTATTCCCATGGACATGGTCTAATCTTGTTTTTTGGAGGTTATGCACAGAATTAGCAAGGTGAGGAGGTACTAAAACAGTTTTGTCAAATGTAGTGGGAAGGCATACCGCCTGATGGACTTTTGTTGTCCATTTTTCTCGGTGTATGCGCAAGCCTTGCATCTTTGCAAACAAGGAAAGGATTATACACCATTATATCAAGCACACCCATCTTCTCAGTTTTTTTCAATGCAATTTCCTCTTAAATTGACTGTTTTGGTCACCATTTTGAAGAACAGTTTCCAACCACAAGAAGGTGATTTTTTGAAAGCTCAAAAAGGTTTTTCTCAATAACAGAGCAAAGAACAATAACCTCTTTTATATTTTACACAGGTGTCATGGATCAGGATATTTGATTGCATATTCAAATCCTATTTTTCGTACTGCACAAATACTTTGTTTTAGTCATGGTTTTGAAGAGCATTTTTCTGGGAATTCAGGGAAGAATTCAGAGAAATTGAGAGAGGTTTATCTTCAAAAAAATATAATATACAATAACCACCTTTATTTTTTACACAAGTATTTTTATTTGGGAGATGTGACCTGTTGAAAATACATTGCGTAGGCGTTTCGCAATTGCTACGCAGACCGTGCCCAGACCATCACACACATGATGGAGGGAAGCCACTTATCAGGTTTTCAAGAGGCTGACATGGAGTATGTGTGGCAGCCAGCTCATCTCCTCAAAATCTCTCTATGTGCCATTTACAAAAGCTTGAAGTGTTGCATCCTTTTGTACACTCAGAAAAGTAGCTTTGGGCATTTTGCTATTTTTATCCATGATGATCTTGTTCAGACATATATTTTCTTAGTATTTAGAAAAAAATTGTTTTATGAAGATAAAAATACTTTATTGTTTTATGCTTTTAAGCAAAAGTACGTTGTAAACAACAGTTTCCTTTTTGTTTTTCAGTTTTGAAGTCAATCCTCTGCTAGATCAAAGATGCAAGGAACTTAGACATAATTGTATCTCGTGTATTGATTATATATTTGATGAATGAATACATAACAAGTTGTTGATGGTTGAGCGATATGTTAGTGTTAATTTCCCGAGATTCATGCTTGTATGATCAATTCATGGTGCATGTTTCTTATGTATTGAGGGTTATCGATTTCATTATCCAATGATTCTTATGGTATGGTGCATAGGATGTGTTTTGTTTACTATTTAGTTATTTTATTTCCTCTTTGTTTTTTATGAGTATTTGATGTCAGTTGATTCAGACTTCAGTTTAGCTACTCTTTTTCAATCGTCTTCACATTTCAGTCTAAAATGAAACGATATATACTCGTGTATGTTATCTTCTATGTTCAGTTTCTCTTTCTCCTATATGAACAACATTGTCTTATTGCTGAGGAAGAATTTTTTTTGTTTCAGTTTTAATCTATACTACAACCTATAATTGTATCCCAAACTCATGCTTACAAGCCCTTGTAATAGTTGTCGTTTTACTTGCATAAGTAAATGAGCAAAAGGCTAAATTGATCATGTGTTATTACCTATCTAGCCATTCACACTTCAACCAAATACTTTCATAATTCCATTATCAGAACTGGTCTTTGCTATAAATTTTTGCTTTAAAGTCTTTATATTTTTGAGTGAGGGAGCCCCCTCCGGCTAGAAAAGACTACTGTCTAGCCCAAAGCGGTTTGTGGTTACTTCTGTAGCCCTTTTCTCAGCTTGAAGGGATTTTAGGTAGTGCTAATAGTGACAACAATTTGTGGAGGGAGTCTATGTTCTAAAATAGCATAATGAAATTATTTATGGAGTTCTCTAGTGTGAACTGAGGGTGTATCCTTTTGATCCAAGATTGATTTCAGTTAGTGAATTAAATCTTCCTCCAAATCAAAGTACGTCATTAGCAAGGGACCATGAAATATAATTTGTTGGAGTACAAGGGAAATTTACACAATCAGAATAGCTCCTACCAAGCGCTAATTCCACTTATGATGGGCCAATAAGTCCATGTTTTAATTATAGATGCAATTGGAGAGAGAATCAATTAGGCACCCCTACCATACACCTTAGCCCCCCTGTGCATATACATAATAACCTAACTTTGGAGTTTGATAGTAACAAAATCATGAGAACAATGAATTGAATGTGCGAAACACAAACATGTGAAACCCCTTAACATCACAAAGAGATTCAGATGCAGAGTCATCATAGCCCAATTGGCAAAGATGTTGGATACCCCCCATGTTTAACTTTTTACTCTCAATTTGAAAATTAACTATCATGGTGCAGAGTTTTCAACTTAGATGGATGATGTTAACAACTTCAAAATGTGATAAGATCATCATGAGGACGATATGGATTCCCCGAGGAGAGAAATAGAGGCCCTCAAAGATTATCACAACAACCTATCTATCAACTATAGTTACATAACCAATACTAGCACCTCATCTTCTATTAAAGGACTGAACATGAACAAGTCCTTTGAATAATGTAACTCATCCACTATCATGAATGATCTCATCATAAATTAGTAGTCATATGTATTTCATATTTTATATATTGTTGGGTAAAATTTTCAAAGTATTTAAATAAAAATTCATTGCTTTTGTAGTTCAAAATCACTCTCTTTAGGTAAGATATGAAAAAAAAAATTATCAGAAGAAGGAAACTATTTTTTTTTTAAGAAATATCTATATAATTTCCTAATATACTTGATGCAATCCAAGCACATAGTTATATAATACAAATACTATTTTTAGTAAAGGGAAGAAAAGGAGGGTTCCAAACCCTCTTAGTTAGCTCTTAATCCAAACTATGATAAAGAAACTAAATTCAAAGGTAAGAACACTAAGAAAAGTTTTAATTTTTGTGGGAAAAAATGGTCATATTTTGATTCTAAATGTTTCAATAAGATGGGAACTTTAAAGGTGCAATGAATAAGCAAAACATCAATCTTGATTCTTCTTCTTCTTCTATCTCTTCTTCTCATGGGCGTGTGCTTTCTACTTCTAGAATTTCCTTTAATGCAACATGCACTTCTTCTTCTTCTAATGTGTGACTTATTCATTATGGATCATCTTATTATATGTCTAAGGATAAAGCCATATTTTCTACTCTTAATGAATCTAATAAATATTTGTTAGTGATGATAATTATCTTCATGTTGTAGGGAGTGGAATAATCCAATTAGATTATCATTTAATAATGTATTATGGGTTCCAAGTCTTTCCTGTAACCTTATATCAATTTATCAAATCATTCACTCAAGTGCAGGTAAAATAGTAGATTTTAACCTCATCAAGTTGTAATCAAGGATTTAAATGATTGTAAGCATGTTGTAGCAACTAAAATCATTGATGATAAAACTAGAGTGCTAGAGGTTTTAGATTGACTAGTCATTGGGGAAATTTAAGCATATCCAAAAATGTATTCGTTTAAGAGAGGAAGAAGACAATAAGTAATCCAGGTGGATATTGGTGGCCACCTTCCAAGTCCACTTGGACCCCCACCATTGTTTCTTTCAGCTTTTCAGTTTCCTTAATTGTAGCATAGTTTACTATTTTTAACAATTTTTCAGGTCCTAAACTTCTGGAGCCAATTTGAGGCCCTAAACAACATTTTTTAAGGTCTTAAAGTAGTAGTTCTCAAATATATATTTCTAACGAGATATTGTGCGCGTCAAACGGAGATCGTATGCCAAAGTTATGACCCCAGGAAGTTGATGTACCAATTTACCCTAACAGGGCCCACAGTTTGGCATTTCATCTTCTAGGGTTAGGTTTTTGGATGTTTAGGGTCTTCCATTGTTTCTCAACAATAAATAGGCCTCAAGACTCATTGTAACACAGTCCATAGGCATGTAGCCACCACATCTGTTCTCAGATATAAGCTAACATCGCCCTAGCTAGTTTATTTCCATTTCTATTTGTAAGCATATTTCAATATTTTATAGTAATGAAATGAAGTATTATTTCTGTTGCATATCTATATGCATGGTTATATTTGTAATTTTTTGCATTCCTGTTTGAATTCGAATCAGTGGTATCAGAGCAGTCTACTCTTTCTCTGTGTTTCTTTGCATGTCCCCAACGAGGTCGGGATATAAGGAGTTAGGGCTTGAACTGGTTGAACCTTTGCAAGACCAGCCTCGCAAATCCCGACGGCCTCCCATGGTGGATGAAAAGAAAGATGAGGGGATAGGAGATCCTATCAAAATCTTGCTCGAAGAGGCCCTCAAACGACAAAGGAATGTGATGATGGACAACTTTGCCCAGATCCTTCAACAGCTACCCAGGGGCGACACATCTACTTCCAGTAGCTACTATGGAAGCGCCACACCCTTTAAGGTCTTTGACATTCCCATATTTGAGGGTCAGATAGATGCAGACACCATAGATAAATGGTTAAATCTACTAGAAGGGTATTTTTCTATTCATGATTTTTCCGAGCCGGGAAAAGATTATTTTCGCTCCTCAAAGTCGCCCCCCACATCAAGGACTGGTGGGAAACATACTGTGAGCAAAAGGATGAAAGTACATGCTCACTATTTTCAGCTGCATCCACTTGGGATTCATTCTAGATTGACATCAAGGAGTAGTACTACCCTTTTGGAAGCTATGAGGATCAATACATAAAGTGGACCACGCTGCGGCGGGGAAGGGACCAAGATGTGGTGGAGTTTACCAATATTTTCCATACCCTTCGCACAAAGTTGGGTATCAAGGATTCAAAGTAGCATTTGGTACTCAAATATCGTGGCTGCCTGCACAAGTACATCTAGGAAGAAATAGAATTCCTGAACATCTCCTTGCTCGGCACGACACATCGATATGCCATCAAGATCGAGCAAAAGCTTAAACAGAAGAAGCGAGACGTTGGATCTATGATTCTGGAGTAAGAGAAAGGTGCCCCCAAAATCGCAGAACAAAGGAAAAATCCAAGGTGGGGTGGCCCAAGACAACCTGCCAAAGTTATAAGCAAAGAATAGCACAGCGAAGTTGAAAAAGGACATAGGAAAGTGGTGTGAGTTCCATAAGAGCTCCATTCAAAACACAAGTGAGTGTCAAGCTAAGTAGTCACTGGTGGCCGAGCTAAAGGTTTCAGAATTAGATGCATGTTCTTACTCTGAGTTAGAACCTGACAAGGGGAATGACAAAGGGAAACAGATTATCGATGTAGAGCCCAACGCCACCATTGCCACCACAAATATCTAGAAGGAGGAACCCGAAGATCCAGAGGAGGAGGACAGTCTCTTCCACTCCAAGATGTGGGTAAAGTTCTCCCCGCTACAGTTCATTGTTGATAGCAGGAGCCAAAAGAACCTCCTTTCAGCAAAGGTCATGAAGCGGCTGGGCTTACCAACCACAGCACATCCACAACCATACACCATAGGGTGGCTTCACCAAGGATGAGATCTTCGCATAAGCCAACAATGTCGCCTTCCATACAACATTAGGCCCTTCACAAATGAGGTACTGTGTGACGTTGCTCCCCTTCATGTTTGTGATGTATTATTAGGACAACCATACTTTTGGAAGCAACATGTTGTGTATGAATCAAGGCCCCGTGTTGTTATTATTACTTTGCGAAATAATTTGTACAGGATACCGAAGGTAGCACCGCCTACCGCCATCTCTTTGGTTACTACAAAACAATGCAGTAAGCTCATTTCCAAAACTGGGAAATTTTTTTTCTTAATGATACACCCTCAAGGAAAGAAGAAGACAGTGGTCATGACCTCCAGACAGGGCCCCTCCGCACGACAATTACAGATGGGTAGGGTTGTGGAGGAGTACGAGGACATCTTCACCTCCCCCGCAGGGGTTCCTCTACACTGTCAGGTCAAGCACTCCATCGATCTGACCCTAGGTGCACCATTGCCTAATGGACCAAACGGGGCGCTCTATTATGGAGAACGATGAAATCAAGAGGAAGATTCAAGCGCTGTTACAGAAAGGTCACACCTGTCCGAGTTCATCGCCCTGTGGGAGTTGAAATATTGCCTCTGCTCGGCACTAGTGCTCACATTACCAGACTTGCAACAACCATTTCAGGTCAAGACAGATGCCTCTGACTATGCTATTGGGGCTGTCCTTACTCAATACAGGCATCCAGTGGCATATGACAATGAGACACTCTCAGACACAGTCCGGAAGTATCCCGCTTATGACAAAGAAATGTATTCCATTGTGCAGGCTTGTTGTTGGGCCTCCAAAATGTCTTTAAAATGACATCCACTCTCACCTTTATTGCCACCATTTCACTCACATGTCACAACTCCATAACCATATAATCTTTCATTAACCACCGTTTTCATAAATATGTGGGTTAGGATCCTTATTTACCAAAGTCATTTATTTTAAGTGTTTAAAGTGAATTTATTATTAAAAACTAGGAAATTAACATGGTTTCATGTATCTATATATGTGGCTTGAGTTTCATGACATGTATAGGTTATTTGGAAGCTTTCAAAGCACCCTTATGTGGCCTCCAATGCTCAAATTCTAATTCCCTTCAAAGGAGATTTGGATAAAGGTAAAAGAAGGATATGTGTCCTATTTGGATTGTAACTCTATGAGGTGTTTCATCATTTCTTATGTGGATTAGAACTCTATGAGATACCTAGGGGATATGTGTCTCATTATGAGCTATTTGGTTGTAACTATATGAGATTTTAGTGGATCTTCATTAAATAGGGTAGCTTCTTATGTTTTTGTATAAATAGGAGAATTTTTTCCTTTGAAAGGCATGTGTAAAGTTGGAGAAATGCTCATGCTTTTAATAGAGAATTTGGAGCTTATACTTGGAGATTTGAAGATTTAGTTTTGCTTGCATATGGAGCTTCTTCATTTGCCATCCTCATACACCATTGGAATGGCCATCTAATGATTGTGAGATTTAATTGCTTTTATAGATTAAAGTTTATTTGCTTTCTTAGTATTAGTTTTAGAATGACTATGTAATCTTTGCTTTTCTAAAAACATTTCAATATGGAAGATTTATGTATTTTCTAGTTTGATTAAGTTTGAGGCAAGGGCTCATAGTTATTTAGTTTCCTTTCATGTTCTGTTATTTACTTTCTTAGATTAAACCATCAATTAATTTATAATTGAATAAAGGATCAGGCCAAGAAGGTGACTTCAAATTGGGTGATTGAATGTTCAACCTATGCAATCATTGAGCTTTACTTTTTCATGCTTTTATATTTGCTTTTAAGATCCTCATTTAATTGCATTAACTGATATTCCTAAAGATCATTCTAAGAAATTGATTTAATCATATTTCAAGATTGAATGGTTGAATATTTGATACATGCAATTACTGAGTTATTTTCTACACACTTTACTTGATTTTCTAGGACATTAGAAGTTAAAGTATAAAGAGTTGCTCACACATCATCTCAAGAAGGTAACACTTCATAATTGAATGCTAGAGTAACTAAGTATACATTAGTTGTTTTTGATTTCACAGGTTAGTTGAATTTCATTTTCATTATTTGATTTCATAGATTAGATGAATTGGTTTTCATTAGTTTGTAGTTAGATTGATCTAAACTGAAGAACAATTTTTAGCACATACAATGCATGCATGCTTCACAAGTTTACAAAACCCTCGGGTTGACAAATTAAATGACATGCAATCACTTTGCCCCAACACCTGCCGACAATGGAAGCATTACATTGTGGGGAAGGAAACGGTCATCCACACAGACCACCGACCCCTGCAGTTCATACAGACCCAAGGGAAATTTCAGAATGATCGCCATCATAAGTGGTCCACATACCTACAACAGTTCCATTTGAATATCAAGTATAAGAAAGGCAGCACCAATAATGTTACAGATTTCCTCAATCAACCGCCGATCATGGTATTAACCGTCGTGCTAAACTCCTATGGGCATGAGACTTCTGATTGGCCACTTCTCTACAAAAGCGACCTAGAATTCAGCCACACATACCAAACACTCTTGGAGGGTTAGCATGTTCCAGATTTTCACCTCTAGGATGCCTTGTTATGCCACTTGGGTCACCTTTGTGTTCCTTCAAGTGAGCGTACCAAGATGATTTGGGAAGCACACTACAATCGGGTTGTTGGGAATTTTTGGGTTGAGAAAATGGTGGCAATACTGTAGAAGTATTTCTATTGGTCGAATCTTTGCCAAGATGTCGGGAAGTACATCAGATCATGCACTGCCTGTGCCATTTCCGAACTAACAATCAAGAAGCAAGGCCTCTATAACCCGTTGCCTACCCCTAGTCGACATTGGGAATCCATCTCCATGGATTACATGTTGGGCCCTCCTTCTACTAAGCATGGAAACGATTGTGTTTTTGTGGTCGTCTACAGGTTCTCAAAGATGGTCGTTATGGCGGCCTGCAAGAAGAATATCATAGCAGAAGCCACTGCTAAAATCTTCTTTGAACGAGTGTAGGTACACTTTGGGATCCCACAGTTTATCATCTCAGATCGGGATAGTAGGTTCCTCAACACATTTTGGTCCATTCTTTGGTCGATGCTAGACACCAAACTCACTAAGTCCACGACCTTCCATCCTTAAACTCATGGTCATAAAGAGGTTATGAACATGATGATCGTACACATTATGTGCATGTACAACTCAAAGCATCCACGCACATGGGATGAGAGCCTCCCCTATGTTTAGCACAGCTACAACCAGGCTCTCCACAGCTTGATTAGCCACAACCCTTTTTAGGTGGGCTTGGGATTCCAGCCACTATGTCCCATTGATGTGGCCATGCCATTTGCAACTACTCACGTAGATTTGGCTCATGTCCAGTCTGAAACAGATAAGGAAACCAACTTCATTGAGCACATCCAACATATTCACCAGTAGGTCCACGACATTCTGGGGAAATCAAATGCCAAGTAAAAGTAGCGACATTATCAACATTGGGTAACACACAAGTTTCAAGTGGGTGACAAAGTCTGGTCGCATTTGCAAAAGGAACACCTTATCAGAGCCTATCAGAAGATCAGAACACTCTGATATGGCCCTTACACCATTACCAAGCTGTGGGAGATAATGCATTTGAGCTCAGCATTCCCCCATTCCTTGGCCTACACCCAGTGTTCAATGTGGACTGCCTTCAGCCATACTTTCCACCATTACTAGACACATCAGACATTGCAGAACAACTCACACCCACAGAGTTAAATCAAGATTGCATGAAACAAGCTGCTACTAATCAGATCATGGACACACAGATCAAGCACACTCTCCAGCAGAATATCCAACTGTATTTAATTGTCAAAGCAGGCCAACTCCTTCACCAGGGCAAGTGGCTCACCAGGGACCAAGTTCAACAGAAGTTTCCTCATCTCATAGAGGAACTCAACGCAATGGGGACCATTGCTTCCTAGGGGGGAGGAATAATCTAGGTGGATATTGGTGGCCACCTGCCAAGTCCACTTAGACCTCGACCATTGTTTCTTTCAGATTTTCAATTTCCTTAATTGTAGGACAATTTACTATTTTTATCAATTTTTCGCATCTTGAACTTCTAGAGCCGTTTTGAGGCCCTAAACGACGTTTTTTGGGAAAAATGGGAGCAACGGTCCATGGACCTATGTTTCTCTTCCCAAACTAGTAGTTCTCGTATAGATCTTTCTAATGAGATATTGTGCGTGTCAAATGGAGATCGTATACCAAAGTTACGACCCCGGGAAGTTGATGTACCAATTTACCCAAACGGGGCCCACAATTTGGCGTTTCATCTTTTAGGGTTAGGTTTTTGGATGTTTAGGGTTTTCCATTGTTTCTCAACAATAAATAGGCCTTCGAGCCTCCTTTTAACATAGTTTAGAGGCATGTAGCCGCCACATCTCTTCTCAAAGATAAGCTACCATCACCCTAGCTAGTTTATTTCCATTTCTGTTTGGAAGCATATTTCAATATTTTACAGTAATGAAATGAAGTATTATTTCTATTGCATGTCTATGTGTATGGTTATATCTATAATTTGTTGCATTCATATTTAAATCCAGATTAATAAGGTACCTAAAGATTCGAAATACAAAATACATATGCTAAAAGTCGTCCCTTCAAGGACTTGAGAGAAAGACAAAGAAACCAATAACCAATACGTTCAAAACATAACAAGAGTAAATAGGCTAATATGAGGGATATAATTTTTCTGTTGTAACCTATATTGGCTCATTATTGCTACTCGGTGAACAACCAACAATAGGGAGGATGTCAAGGTGCTTATCAATGCACTTTAGTTGATGGTTTAGGTTTGTCACGTGTTGACGTAAGTATTCCATGGAGAGGAGGATTCCTTCCCATTTTCATGTATTTCCAATAAGACGTTCCAAATAAATAGTTCAAGTGTCAATATGGGTTCACCATGTACATGTATTAATTATATCTTCCATGTGTGTGACCTGTGTTGGCCCTAAATTTTTGTCATTTTTGCCTATCCTAAATCCATTTATTTACCACCATATTCCTTCCTATTTCACCCATATATGCCTCATTTTAGTCCTATGTTGCATATTTAGGTAGCTAAATTAAGTTTTCAATTTTTGGAATTTTTTGTAAAAATTAGGTTTTAAGAGTAAATTTGGACTGCATTAAAAATTCTTGTAATAGCTCCATTGAAGTTATATGTGCAGGACACCTGGGCGAGATTTGAGTGCATATTTGGAAAGCTTGGGAACCACAGATGAAGGAACACATATTGGTTTGGTCAAACTGAGAAAAAACGGGCCTAGTCAACGCTGGTCAAACTTGACCTAGCATTTAGGAATCCCTAGTAAAAAGGGGTAGATCTACTATTTTGTGGGATTTTTCCTGATTTTGTGAACCAAAATTGACGAGTTCGACCTATATGGATGGATTAGGATTGATAAGGCTGTTAGAGCCATTATAGAAAAATTTCTTTATGATTTTCTTATTTAAACAAAGTTTATGAACCATTCAAAGGTGTGATTTAATGTAATTTGTATTTAGACTATTAGAGACTTTTTTATAATTTGAAGAATACTTTCTATTATTGTAGTTGTTGTTCATGTTGTGGATGTTTTCAAAAGTTAGTTGTAGCTGAGAGTTCCCTAGGTGTACAAGGCAAGGTTGGAGGACCCCCATACCAAGCTAAATACACTTTGATTAAATAACATAACTTTAATTTCAGTATTTCTTATTTCAGATTTATGATTCAGTTATTTAGATGTGTGATGCTTTTTGTGTGATTTTTGGATGATGTTAGTTTAAATTTAATTTTTCATATGAAAGGACAAACAATGATTTAAGTTAAATTCTCTTTCTATCAAGTTATGAATCATAGCTAAAATCATCCTTTTTGCATTTCCTGCATTATTTCTTGAATTCCAGTTTTTTTTATGCAATGGTAATGTTATTGGAGTAGAACTGTGAGGAAGGAAAACTAGGGCCTCCTAAGTTAGGAGCCTCTTCTCCTGCTTGCTGCATATTGAACCAGAAACATTTTAGTCTTTTAAAACTTAGAATATATATTTGTAATATGAATTTCCTTTAACCTTGTAGCCTTTCCTTCCTAAATTGACTTCACTTGAAAGCCATATATTTTGGATGTGCTTCCAAGTCTACAAACCTAGATTGACAAGTAAAACACCTACAGTAGTTTACTTAGTAAATTGACCTGACAACCTACTTCAAGCACTCAATCAGCTATATCCGCTAGTACCTCCGTGTTTGAGAGAAGACGTCATTGGTTGCATATTTTGCTTTCATCTTGTGAGAGTTATTCCTAAATAAGGGGCATTATGAGATCTCAAAAACATGCTTTTCAACCTTCAACTTTGAGCTGATCATGTGTGCTTCCCCAATTACCATGCTCCTAATAGTATGCTTCCCCAATTACCACGCTCCTAATAGTATGCTTCCCCTTGATGAACATGAACTCTCTTATGGGGCATGTTGGTTGCACGAGTAGGAAGGATGAACTTGAGAGTGAGGAGGGGGTTGTCAAAGTAGATATGGGGGTGGACAAAGGGTGAGGTGTCCATAGGATAGTGCATCTCGAACAATGTCCAAAGCATGAGTTTGAAATTAAGAGAGTGCTAGACAATAATCAAAATTTCCAAGAAAGGATAGAGTCCAGAGAGAGGATGCACTCTAAAGGTCAAAGTGTTGAGAGAGAATGACACATTAGCAAGGTTGTAAGGGAACTAAAACTGACAAGAAATAAATAGAACCCAAAACCTTAATAGAGGTGGATTTCAAAGCCACCTAAAAGCATAGGAGTAATAAATAGCCAGGGGTGAGGATGGTCCACTAGCAAAAAGGTATGGCCAACCTGCTGTCGAGATGGATTCTCACTGCACTGAAGCTCCTAAGCTAGGTCCAAAAAGCAGGTATATCTTTCTCTAAGAATGACTTCTAGTGGTTGAAGTGAATTTCAGTTTAGAGCTAAAGGAGGGAAAATGTTGGAACCATGGAACGAATCTTGCTAACAATATGGCATTCATTCTACAGAAACTCTCTAGGAAATCCAAGAAAGTTTGAGATTTGTATAACTAAAGGAAGAACAATATATTTTATGCATGGTGTGTAGGACTAGGTAGGATCGATTTGGGGATCAAAGACCTAGCTCCTTCATGATAAATGGTTTTTCATTTCCAAAGCCCCCAATTTAACAACTTGAAATGCCCAACATTGTCACAAATCCTTCTATTTTATTTCTCCCTTAGATATGATGTGTGTAGTAACTAGAACCTTGTCATTTAAAATCCTCATTAATGGATGTACTATTTGACCAAACACATGAGACAAACAGGTTAGGTGACTAGGTATAAGGGAATCTACTAGAGTGAATGGATTTGTTGTAGGGTTGAAGTGCAGGGATGGTGATCCATTTGATGAACGTCAAACAACAAATTGAGGGTGTTCCCTGTGTCGTGACTGCACTTTATGTTTAAATAATTAAGGGGACATGCTGCCACATCCCCCAATCATGTGGCCAGGTGGGATGGTGACAACTCACTCCCCACCCTCCCACATGCAAAACATCTCATCCTAGTAAACACCTTTTAAATTTAATCTTAATTTTATTTAGTATTATTAATTCTTACATATTATTTTTATTATATTTAATTTTAATTCTTATAACATTTAGTTTAATAATATGTCTAAATAGGAATTGAGTGGAGAAAAAATGGTTTGCATGATTGATTCTAGGGTTCGCCCGCTACGCCTCTCTTGCTCGGATGTCACCACTTTCTAGGGTTTGACTTACACTATTGGTGAAGGGTTGAACAATGGAAATTGGTTTTTCTCCTATCTCGATGCAATCGATAATGGGGGGCTTTGAGATATGGCTAAGGAGGATTGGCCCATCTCATATCGTGGTGGAAACAGAGTTTGGATTAGAAATGAATTTGTGGCAAGTCGAAACTAGGATTTGGATGCCTTCAGAGAAATGCATCATATTTTCCAACAAAGGGTTTCCGCCGCCACGCCCAACTTTCTTGCCACAACTACAATTCTCTTGCCATGGATTGGTAAATGGTGGTATGGCTCCTCTCTATGTGGTGGCTATTTTCTTTTTTGAGATTGCAACAAGATGATGGAGCTTAGTGAAAAGAGTCACCTTCACTAAGTGGGCCCGTAGGCTATTTTTGGCGCAAGTCTATTTTTAGACATATGGATCATG
>APFE030482325.1:32226-44867 GCA_000404065.3 Pinus taeda
ACAAAAAGAGACTGGAAACACCTTGGGATATGATGGAGACATGCAGAAAGAATTTAATCAAGATTTGAGCTCAAACATCACTGTTCCATCTCATCATCAGATGCCTAGGCAATCTGGAATCCTTACGGAACATGCTCTTGATCCACTTGTTAATTTGGAAAAGAATGAGACTATGTCTAACAATGCTTGTTCTCATCCTAGAACCACATCAAGGCTCTTCTTACCCGATAGCCTTACTCTTTCAACATTACTTGAAGTCTTATCATCTGCGTTATCTTCTTCACATCCAAAAAAGAAATAACCTAAACTTCACTGGTCCTCCAGTATATGATTAAAGTCCAGTGAGTAGCATTAACATTATTGGGCCAGAGGAATTATTGATAGAAAATGAAAAGGGAAGGCAATTTAATGATTCAGAAAAGACTGAAGGGAAGGATTTTCGAATTGGACAGGTGGCAGAGAAATTTGCTTCCGACATTGGTGTTAGAAATGATGAAAATATGGGTAAGACGATGCTTCAGAATAGTTTGAAGGATAAGTCAGAGGTGGCCCTTTGTGGAAAATTTATAAATAAACAATTAGCAGGGCATAGTTTCAGCTCATCATGTTCACCCATAACTTCAACAACCAAGTGTGAAGGGAAACAGACCTCTACTGCAAGTGCAAAAGGAGAGGATTGTAAAGAGTTAAAGCAAAAATCTGTGACTCCAGGATTGGTTGCAGAAGGCAGCTTACCAGAGAAAAGAGTTTCAGTGGAAAATCCTCCAGAATTAGTTGAAGACTCTGAAAAGGGTTCTGTGAACGTTGCAAAGAACGATTCTTCTGTCCCTCAGGCACATGCTCTTGCCGAAGGATTGCAGAAAATTAAAAATGATGACTTAGAAGAAATACGAGAGCTGGGTTCAGGGTACATATGGAACTGTTTATTATGGAAAATGGAAAGGATCAGATGTTGCTATTAAGCGGATAAAATCCAGTTGTTTTACAGGAAGACATCAGAACGAGAATGTTTGATAGCAGACTTCTGGAAAGAGGCTTCTATTCTGAGCTAACCGCACCACATCATTTTGAACCTTTTTAGATCCCTAGCACCTGTACAAGGAAGCTGAAGAAATCATGGAATTAAGTCAACAGTGCTTTAAGATTCATATGTCCTGTTTTGATAAAAACAGAAGTTTCGTAGCGCGCTACGAAACTGCTGTAGATGACTGTTTTGTAAGAAAACAATGAAGTTGATGCTGAGGTCAGCAAATTTTGAAAGGAATGCCTCGAGGGCAGGAAAGAGACCATACAAGACTATCTAAGCATTCAAAGAGTGACAGGTGTAAGTGTTGGAGCAAAAGGTGAAATATTTTGTTTTTTGCTAAAGTCTTCCTAAAGCTACTTTATGACCGAATTATTAGGGTTCTGGTAGGGTTACCGGAATTTTGGATTGGACACCTGTTCAGTTCACAAAGCATCCAGATCATAAGGCATATGATGATATGCGTGGTTATTAAAGGTATTAAATAGTTCGAAGCATGTTCTTTTGGAAATCAAGACTGATAGAAGGCAGGGACCGTGAAAACAGGGCACATATCTTCACCAACTAATGAGTCATCTGCACAGCTAGTATCCAAAGCAGCTTGTTCAGTGAATGCCTCTCCAATATTTCTCGGCCACTATAGAAAGGATACGGATGTCAAAGCTCAAGAAAGGCATCATGAACACGAGGAGATAAAATTAGAGGTTCAATATGATTAGGACTCTATGTATTTACTGCACAATACCTGATGTATTTAATAAGTTTGTTTAAGAATAGATAGGGTTAGTTAATGCTAGGCCATCGAGCTCCCCTCATGCTAGAGGAGGAGTCTCAAGTAGTTTGAGTTTTGTTTTCCTATATATAGGAGAAACTCTGATGTAAGTGGGGTTGGATATTTATGCAAAAAACAGAGTTATATTGGCCTATGTATAAAGCTTTTTTATAGTAATAGAAAGACTGTTTTATTCTTCCCAAGATTCATACTTTGTTAAAATGCTCAAGATGTTTGTGGTTTTGTCTTACCAAATGTAAGTTTTACAGCTTTATAAGTATGCAATCACTCTGAATTCACCTAGTGCTCAGACTTCTTGTGTATACTTATAAGTTGAGGTTCTTGTCCTTTATGTTTTACAGCTCTTTAAGTACACAATCACTCTGAATTCACCTAGTGCTCAGACTTCCTGTGTGTACTTACGAGTTGATGGTTATTTGATGAAATTCTTGAATGTTTAAACATTACATGCCTTGGCTTTTATGAATGAACAGTTAATAGTTTACTGAAAGATGTTTGACTCCATGAGCCCAATGGAAGAAATGTTATGCTGTCTGTCCAACCAGCAAGTTTAATAAATTCTCATTTCAAGAGTTAGCCCTCTTTGTGTCTAAAGATAAATCAGTAGTTTGTTTTGAGAGAGCCCTCTCAGGTTAGGGAGGCTAACCCCTAGCTAAAATCCTGGTCTGAAACAGTTACATTAGGTCTTACTGATTAGCAGCCATCAGTACTGGTTTTGTGATAACACAACCTATGAAACCCAGGAAATCATTTGCATGTTTATTGGTTTTTGGAAAAAACCTATGGAACCTTTTAAGTGGATTTTTACAACTTGGACACCAAATTGTGAGGTTCACCTCTGCTCCAAGGGCTTCTTCATAGTAAAATTTGAATCGTTAGAGATAAAATAATATGTTGTACAAGAGGGTCCATGGTTATGGGGTTATGCAGGACTGTTCATCACACCATGGTTCCCAAATTTTGATGCCAATTCAATGTTGGTATCCAAAATTCCAGTATGAGTAAGATTGCATAATTTACCCCTTCATTTCTGGCATCCAAATGTTCTGGAAGTAATGGGTAATCTGTTGGGGAGATACATCAATATGGATACACAAATAATAGAAGAAGCAATATATACTTTTTCCAAAATTTGCGTAGAGGTAGACCTCAACAAAGGTCTTCTTGATCGTATTCTTCTCACACACGACAACCATTGATGGAATGAGTTCTTAGATTATTAGAATACGACATTCAAGTGTCATTTTTGTGTACAAAATAAACATTTACAAAACTCATGTCCTTTGGCAAAGAAATATCCTAGAAAGAAAAAGAAACTAGCTAAGAAGCCTAAGGGATTGTGATTCCTAGCACAACAACCCAATGAAGAAGAGGAAAAGGATCCCATAACTAAGGAAAAATCAAACCCACAAGCTCCTCCAACAAGCGAAGGAACCAATCAGGAAGGAATGATGATATTAAGTTCGCAAAATCCTAGTGCGGAAGGGAATCTTGGTCAAGAAATGCAAAAGGAGAATGAAATTGGAGGATTCAAACGTCCTTATTCCTTTGAGAGCTCGGACTCAGATAAGGAACATACGAGGAAGGAAATAGACAACCAACTAATCATTGTAACATCCACTCTTGATCAAGGACGACGGTGAAAAATAGAGAAGAAGAAGGGTAGAAAAGGGTGGCTAAGCATCTTTTCTTAGTCCTAGTTTCTCATTTCTGTTTGGTTTCATTTTTATTTGGGTGTCATTTATTGACTGGCACTGCTTCAAAAGATTCATGAAACCTTTGTTTTTTATTTTTTATTTTACTTTTTTTAGGCATTGGTCGAAAGGTTGAGTTAAAGGAATGCCTTCATGCATCTATAAAATGTAATTTTGTTTCCTTGATTTTCAGGCTATATAAAATTACTTTTCGGAAAAAATTTGATATGCCTAACCTATATCCAACATTTATTTATTTTTATAAGCTAATTTTGTCTCAATGTCAGAGCTTCATTTGAAAAAAAATCCAATCTTTTTAGTTCCTTTTATTTCCTTTGATGCTTACTTTTTAACATTATATTTATATTATTTTCTTGGGCAGACAATTTAATATTAAAGCTTCTTTTGTTCCTCACTATGGATAGAGTGTCCATTCAAAACATTGAAAGTTTCAAAATTATGAATACAATTTATATCCAAAAAAATCTTATAACAATATGATCATCCATCATCCTTTTTTAAGACTGCCTTTGAACATTAAAGCTTCTTTTGTTCCTAATGATGGGTAGAGTGTCCATTGGAAATGTTGAAAGTTTTAAAACTATGAACACAATTTATAACCAAAAAAATCTTGAATCAATATGATAATTATTTTCTTATCACTAAGTTCAAGTATTCAAGTTTCGTTTGTCTGAATGATTGGTTGGATGATCCACCTAACGTCCAAAGTTTCAAAACTACAAGCACAATCTATATCAAAAAAATAATATTATAGCAATATAATCAAATTAATTTATATTAAATCTCATACATATTTATTAGGAAAATATTTTTAACAAAGAACTTCTTTATGTTATGAATTTTCTCAATTAGGTGAATGGTGGGTTTTTAACCTTTAAGAAATATTCTAAAATATTCTTATTAGTGTTGGTGTGTGTTATATTCTTTCCACAACTAGCCCCACGTGCGGGGGTATTGCCCCCCATGTTCATTGTATTGGGCGCAGCAGGGAGGGCAGTAGCCCCCCTTGTCAAGGGGTTTGAGGGAGAGGTATCCCCCCTCTATGGGGTCTGGGGAAACACCCTGGTGAAATTTTTTTTGGACCCTATATTAGGTGGGTGAACCTACCTATGGTTTTTGGCATGATTTTCGCACATGGTTTTGGGCATGATGTTTTCTGTCCATGGTCTTTTTGTAGATCCGGTCAAGGGAACTACGGTTATGTTTCAATCCAAGGTTAATGGATTGGGGTTTATGGATGCTTCGAAATGTATATATATGTATTCTGAAATTGAAAGGAATATAATGAAAAATCAATCTGGTAGTACCAGTTTTGGGATCTAGGGGAAAATCTCTGTGTATATATGTTTTATGTTTTATGCTCTCACCATTTTTTGTTTTTTGTTTTTAGAATTCGTATGCAGGTAATTTTTGTATGGGGTTGTTTTGGCTTCAAGGGGATGCCTTTGCTATTGAGGGGTTTTGCTCAGGCCTGTGGTAGACCATGTTCATTGGGAGATCTGCAGGATCGATTCTTGTGGTGAAAGAAGATGGCGAGCAGTGGAAAGATAAAGATCAAAAAATTTAATGGTCAGAATTTTGAGTTGTGGAAACTCAAGATGGAAGATTTGTTGGTGGATAAATATCAGCGAATTGTGGTAGATCCAGGTACTAAACCAACGGCAATTTTAGCTAAAGACTGGACGAAGTTGGATCGGAAGGCAAGGAGCACAATACGGTTGTGTATCTCAGATTTAGTATTATTGAATGTATCAAGGGACGCTTCGACGAAGGCTTTGTGGGACAAGTTAGGGACTTTGTACCAATCTAAGTCTTTGGTGAATAAACTATTCCTATGGAAAAAGTTGTATAACCTGAGGATGAAGGATGCAGACTAGGTGACAAAGCATCTGAACGACTTTAATACTAGGGTAAGTCAGTTGTTATCCATTGATATAAAAATTTCAGATGAAAAGTGCATCAATTTATTGTGTTCTCTACCATATTCGTGGGATAGCCTGGTTTTTGCAATAGGTATCCATGTGACTACCTTGCAGTGTGATGAAATAGTCTCATCCTTGTTATCAAAGGAGATGAGATGGAAAAATAAAGAGGGATAGAATGGTGATGCCTTGTCTGTATGAGGACAGTCCCAGAACAGAAACAAAAATAAATCCTCGAGTGGGAGATCTAAATCTCCAAGAAAACCCATAAATATGTAATGGAAATGCATAAAGGAAGGGAACTTCAAAAATGAATGTAGATCTAAAGCTCCTGAGAAAGGAAATGGATCTGATGATGCTCCTACAGAGGTGAAAACCACCTCAGATGAAGGTGGGGATGTGTACTTGGATTCTTCTTCAAGTACACATGTAGATCATGAGGCATGGTTGATTGACTCAGGTGCATCCTTTCACTTCACTCCCCATAGGGAGTGGTTCTGCAAGTATGATAAATATGATGGTGGTGATGTCTTCATGGGGATAATAGGAAGCCTAGAATTGTTGGTTGTGGAAAATTCAAGTTGAAGTTGCAAGGTGGAAGGATTAGAACACTTTTGTGTGTTCTTCATATTCATGATTGTCTAGAAATCCGATTTTTGTAAGAAAGTTGGATGATGCAGGTGTAAAAACAGTGTTCGATAAAGATACTTGTAAGATGGTTCAAGGAGCACTGGTATTAATGTGGGGAGTTCAGATTGAATCTTTGTACAAGCTTTAGGGTAGCAATATTATTGATGGGTGGAACAGTTTTGTGGTTCCTGAAAGTAGAGTAGAAAATCTAGTGGTCTCTGGAGAAAAGACCATGTTATGGCATAAAAGGCTTGAACATATTGGAGAGAAGGGCCTTTGAATACTTTATGGTAATGGTATGGTAGAAGTTATGTCTAATTTCTCTCTGGAATTTGATTTCTATGAAATTTGTGTATATGGGAAGTAGAATTGGGCGAGTTTCCCCTATGGTGCTAAGAGGGCGAACCAGATATTAGAGCTTGTGCACAGTGATGTGTTTGGACCTTTGTCGCTTCCATAACTGGGTAATTTTGTGTACTATGTATCATTTATAGATGACTTCTCAAGGAATACATGGATATATTTCCTCAGGAATAAATCTGAAGTCTTTGACAGGTTTAAAGAATTCAAGGCTCTGGTAGAAAACCAAACAGAGAAGAAGATAAAGGTGTTGAGGACAGATAACAGTGGAGAGTTTTCCGAGAATGAATTTGAAGAGTTTTGTAAGAAGTGTGGTATAGCATGATAGAAGACTACTCCATACACACCTCAGCAAAATGGAGTTGCAGAAAGAATGAACAGGATGTTGATGTAAAGGAAAGAAACATGCTCAATGGTGCCATGTTAGGACAGGAATTCTGAGCAGAGGAAATGGAGACTGCATGTTACTTGGTCAATAGATCACCTTCATCAGCGTTGGAGGATAAGACTCCACAAGAGGTATGGATTGGTAATAAACCCTCTCTTTCACATCTAAGGGTATTTGGAAGTGATGCATATGTACATGTTCCAAAGGAGAAAATAACCAAGTTGGATAGTAAATATGAAAGGTGCATCTTTATTGGGTATAAGGATGGTTTAAAAGGTTATAAGCTTTGGAACCCAGAAACAAGGAAAGTTGTGTAAAACCATGATGTGGTGTTTAGATAGGTGAAAGATGTTATTAAACATGAATTCCTACCAAAGGAACCTGAGAAGATAGAGTTTGAGCTAAAGGAGGAGGAATTAGACTAAAACAAAAGAGGAATTAGAAGATGAAGAACCACAAAATCTAGCTGTGAGAAGATCAGTTCGAGAAAGAAAGAAGCTAGCAATGTATAGCCCAACTGCTTTATGTTCAAATTTTTCTTTATCTATTACTGATGATGATCCCAAAACTATAAGGGAAGCAGTAGATTCAGAGGATGGAAAACTCTGGAAAGAGGCCATGGTTGATGAAATGGCATCTTTGCACAAAAATGAGGCTTGGGATCTGGTGGAGTTTCCAACTGGAAGGGAACCCATTGGGATAAAATGGGTGTTTAAGAAGAAGATGAATGCAGAAGGCAAGGTGCAGAAATGAAAAAAAATTGGTTGGTAGAAAAAGGTTATTCCCATGTGCCAGGAATTGATTTTGGTGATATTTTTTCTCCTGTTTCTAAGGTAGATTCTATTAGATTACTTTTATATGTTGCTGCTACTTTTTATTTTGAGGTAGAATAGATGGATGTGAAGACAAGATTTATTCATGGGAATCTAGAAGAAGAGATCTACATGAAACAACTTGAAGGATTTGCGGTGAAGGGTAAGAAAGAACTGGTATGCAGGTTAAAAAAGTATATGTATGGGTTAAAACAGTCACCAAGGATGTGGTATCACAAATTTGATACATATATATAGGGACTTGGCTTCAACAGAAGAAAAGAATATCATTGTATATATTTTAAATTAATTAGTGATCATGTTATTTATTTGGTCTTGTATGTGGATGATATGTTATTAATTGGAAATAACAAAGAATTTATCCAAGAATTGAAGACCCAATTGTACTCCAAATTCAACATGAAAGATCTTGGTGCTGCAAACTATATTTTGGATATGGAAATTAAACGAGATTGGGCAAAAAGGAAGCTTTGGTTAAACCACAAGAAGTGTTGAGAAAATATTGTGGAGGTTTAATATGCAGGATAGTAAACTGGTGAAGGTTCCTATTCTTGCTGGCATAAATTTATATGTTGGACAGTGTCCCAAGACACAAGAAGAGAAAGAGGACATGTCTGGTGTTCCATACACAAGTGTAGCCAGTATCCTCATGTATCCAATGGTTTGTACTAGAGCAGACATTGCACATGCAGTGGGAGTATTGACCAGGTTTATGTCAAAACCATGGAAGGAGAATTAGACAATAGTGAAGTGGGTTTTCAGGTATTTTTATGTCACTAGTGATTATGGTCTGTGCTACCAAGGAAGGCTAGGATTGGACAGAGTTTTGGACATCTGTGGCTTTGCTAACGCAGAATGGGTTGGAGATCTGGATCATAGAAGATTTACAAGTGGGTATGTGTTTAACCTATTTGGATGTGCATTCAGTTGGATGAGAAAGAGACAGTCTATAGTGTCACTTTCAACTATAGAGGCAGAATACATGACAACCACTCATGCAAGCAAGGAAGCAATTTGGTGTCAGATATTTGTTCAAGAATGGGGTTAGTATAGTGAGCTATAAGGATAGAATGTCACAACCAAAGTGCAATTTTATTGGCAAAGAGCCATGCTTATCATTCAAAGACAAAGCAAATTGATGTTCAATATCACTTTGTAAGGGATATGGTTGAGGACAAAAAGGTGTTGCTAGAAAAGGTGGACACTTTGAAGAATAATGTAGATGCATTGAAAAAGTTTGTGAGCACTGAGAATTTCTCTTGGTGTAGAGAAACAATGGGCGTTGCAGGGATGGACAAATGACTAAGCTCTCTTGTGGCCACCTATGGAAAGAAAACAAGTGGGCGAATGTTGGGTGTGTGTTATATTCTTTCCACGACTAGCCCCACGTGTGGTAGCCCCCCTCTATGGGGTCTGGGGCGGTGCCCCAGGCAAATTTTTTTTGGACCCTATATTAGGTGGGTGAACCTACCTATCTTTTTTTGCATGATTTTCGCACATGGTTTTGGGCATGATGGTTTTTTGTCCATGGTTCTTTTGTAGATCTGGTCAAGGGAACTATGGTTATGTTCTAATCTAGGGTTAATGGATTGGGTTTTATGGATGCTTTGGAATGTACATATATTTATTATAATATTGAAAGGAATATAATTAAAAATCAATGTGGTAGTCCCGGTTTTGGGATCCAATGGAAAATAGATATGTATATTTGTTTTATGTTTTGTGCTCTTACGATTGTTTATTTTTTGTTTTTAGAATTCGTATGCAGGTGATTTTTGTATAGGGTTAAAATCTACAATTAGTAATCATATAACAAAGGTTGAGATTTATCTCAAAAGTAATAATGTCATTTGTCTTTATTTAATTAATTTTTGGATTAAAAAATGTCATGTGGACAAGTATCATATGGAATTAATTATGGGTGTGTGGTAGTAATAAGCTATAACATTGATCCATAGTATTGTAACAAAGCCTATTTACAACTTAAGAATCTCCATGGTTAAGTGGAGGTGACTTTCCATGATTAATAATATTGTTATAATATATATATATATATATATATAATATATATACTCATATTAATTCTTTTCTTAATTAATTTATCATTAATGACTTATAAGGGTGTGGGAGCACTTACACCTAGGGGTGAATTAGAATAGCAAATAGAAGCATCACTGGTTTCTTTAGGATGTGGCCAGAGTAGCTCTAATTATAATCCTCGCATACCTTCATGAGTTTTTTGTCGGTGGCTTGAGAACTTGTTGTTTTGAGACTTCTGAAATTCCCAGTGGATTTTTGAGTGAAAGGATATTGGATCTCTTAGTATATCATATGCAAAAATTCCTCACCAAAACTTGGATTATTTCAAATATTAAAACATCATTAAAGGAAATTAACCCATGATTTTTTTCTTTGTTTTATGTATTGACACTTTGGTTTTAAAATCCTCCTCGTTATTCAGGCACTCATTTGAGCACCATAGGGGACCACTAAGCATGACCCCATCACTCTAGATTACTTCAAAGCCTCTCATCTTTGGTCAGAGGAGTGTCAAGTCTTTTAGCTTTGCTTAGTTTACCTTACCCTTAGAGAACACCTCTCGATACAACTTTGTTAGGCTCTTCCATACTTGGTGCTACTTTGCGAAGAACCTTGTTACCCCAAAGGAACTTGTTGTAGCGGCTACAACCACCCTCCAAAATTTTGGCCTACACCAATTTTGGAGCCTCCCCTGAAGAGTTTCACTTGATGATTTCACACACTCAAGTTCACTCCATGAGTTTGTGTGAGTATTTCATTCGCCTTGCTTGTTCATTTCATCCAAGTCTCTACATGCTGATGTCCAGGCCATGCTTGCGACTGTGTTCTGGTTATGCTAAATGTCTTTGCTTCGTATGTGTCTGTTGTGTTCTCCATGAAAGCATCGGTCGCACTCACACACCAGGTCACATTCACTGTTGCGCAAGCATCATCTCGATCATAAATGATCAATGACAAGTGTTGCGCTTGTCACTTGCACCATCAGACAGTCATGCTGAACATGTGTATTTGGATGGTTTCGTTGTTTTTTCATCAAGTCATGCGAGTGTGTGTTCATATGATCACCTATGCATCTTTCGACTGTTCACACACTTAGTCATTTTGCTAAATTTTTGACGACCATACTCCTCACTAAAAACACCATCACCCTACTTTCGACTCAATCGACTGTCAACCAAAACAGTGCAGAAGCACTAAGATAGTCCTTTCAAGTTGCGCTACCCGCAAGAAACTCAATCAACTCTCATGCTGGCCACCTGGACAATCAGACCCTCCAGTCAGCTCGGGACTAACTCCCCTCAAAATTTGCGCAGAGGCCATTGACTTCACATGTTCAACTGACTGAGGAAATTGCGCAGACAAGTAAGACAGAAGCCAAGTGTCTGTCCCTGTCTCCTTCAGAAAATTGCACAGTTTTCCCAGTCAGTCATCCAGATAGTCGACCAACTATTCATCTCATACATTGCGCTGTTCTCATGAGCAAGCCTTCTGCCACCCATTGGTCAGCTCAGCTCAAAAATTGCGTATAGATGATCAGCATGCTGGCCTCTTGGCCTCAGTCTAGTTTTCCTAGCCAACAACTCCTAGCAGCATACTGTCTGTTCCCTCGAGGAATTATGCAGTTTCTACTGCCAGTGACTGAGCACCCAACTGGAAGTTCCCTCTAGGAATTGTGTAGTTCTGGCTACCAGTGACCCCAACATCCAACTAATAGTTCTCTATGGGAATTGTGTAGCTCTATCCGCTAGTGACCCCGTAGCCAACTGGTAGTTCCATCTAGAAATTGCTCAGTTCTGGTTGCCATTCTCCTGGGTAGTTCCCCAGAAAAACTGCGCAATCCCTGCCTGCTGACCCTTGATGCAGCTTGGCTCGTTCCTCTGTAAAATTGAAAAAATCTAGCTGTCTAGCCCCTGCTAACTATTCATTCTAGAAAATGTGTAGAGCATGCCTACCTTTCCCTCCTGCAGCCCAGACTATCCCTCCCAAAATTTTCGCAATTTTGCCTCCGAGCCAGACCCTGGAGACAGTCATTGTCAACTCAGATTGTCTGTCTCCATCTCTCAGTGACCCTTGTGCAGTTTTCATCAACAGTTGCCCAGAGCCATCATCCCGCATCACAGCCCTGCTGCCTCTCCCAGCCACCTGCATCTGAATGATCATGTGTCATGGTAGACTAGGAGGTTTTGGATTTGATGTCGTCTCATCATGAGTGATTGCATGTACGCGTACACCAACAAACATGTCAGGATGATGAATGGGATGAACGAGGGGAGCACATGCAGATGGATAGGTTCACCAATGGATGAATGAACAAAGCATGCGAAGTGGATGAACGAAACGAACATGCACCTTCGCGAACAAGTGAGCCGGTCAAACCTTACAGCCTGAAAGAAAGGAACAACATGCTAAAGCTTCATCAAGTGATCCAAGGACCATTGAAGGCTCCGCACACTTTTCCATGCAGAGGTGAAGATATGGTACATGATGAAGACATCCATCACTCAGCAACATTGTAGCTCGATATGCACTCCAGTAGTGTTATAGACATTTTTGGGCACTTCAACCCCAATCATAAATGTCCATAAAATGAGGGCTGCTAAGTCCCTAAAAGTGTTGCTTCACTGCCTAAAGGAACAAGGTCAGTTGATTAAATCATCTCCCAAAAGTTCTCCACTAAAAACTGCTCAAAAATTACCAAAACTGGACCATATTGAATACCCAGTGCAGAGGGTGCGATGCATATCACCTTCCCAGTGTAAAGGGTGTGATGCATACTGAATGGCTCCTCTGTAGGGTGCGATGGTCGAGAATGGACAAATGGCAAGGACAAATTGCGAGGTGGAAGATCATGGAATCTTCCAGAAGCTTCCCCTCTGACACTTGCCTCTCTGTTTTCGACCAGGGATGAGTAAGAGATCATCATTCTCCAAGTGGAA
>APFE030482327.1:0-31399 GCA_000404065.3 Pinus taeda
GCATGATGATGAGCACTGTTGGATTCTACATCCAGAGCTGAGACCTAAGAAGTCCGAGGGCAAGAAGAAGAAGATTGCTGCAGCTATTCAGAAATATTTGGGGTCAGACTCGGGAGATGAAATAATGATTGCAACCACAGGTATAAAAGGTAATAATTCTGAAGCATCTATTAGTAATTCTTCTCAATTTATTATTGATGGAGAACATGAGAGAAAAAAGGCATGAGCTTTTCCATATTCGAGTTTTTTCCAAAAATAAAAAGATTAATACTTTGTTTGATAGTGGCTCACAAGTAAATCTATTTTCTGAAGAAATTGTAAAGAAATTGGGATTAGCAACTACACCTCATAAGAAACCATACCCATTAGGATGGTTGAATGATAAAGCACAACTACAAGTGACTAGATTGTTAGGCCCCTATATTACTAGTGTAACCCATTATTGTTATTAGTACAACCCACTTATGATATTGATGTACCCATGTAGTGCCCATATTGTTACTATTGTGCCCCATAGAAGCCCACTATTGTTATTATTGTGCCCTTACATTATTTTTGTTATGTAGGCTCTGATTATATAATGACCCCTTAGACTCCTATATATAGAAAGGAGGTCTTTTCATTTGTATCATCCAAGAATTGTTCATTTATGTAATGTAAAGGAGGTTGCCCCCTTGAAGAGGTTGAATTCTAAGGAGTTGATCTATCTTTTCTATCTTTTCTTGAGCTGGTTTCATAACAGCGGGAGAAGGTTGAGGCGCGAAAGGGTTACAGGTTGAGGTAGCAGGTTTAACCATGGAGGGGAGCGGAGGAGGGAGCTTCACTCCCTCCTACAAGGAAGCGATAGCCAACAAAATCAAGAAACCACCAGACAGAGGCAGAGGGAAAACGAAGGAAGGAAGGAGAAACGGGGAAGAGGATGCGGAAGGCTCCAAATCGAAGGAGAATGAGGGCATAAGAGACAAGGAGAAAACTGACAAAAACAGGGAGCAAAAGAGAAAAATCAGAAGGGACCCTGTAAACCCAAGGCGAAAATCACTCCTAGAGTAGTATTAAACAACCCAAAGCTGCAGGCATATAGGGAGCACATGCAAACGTATGCTATCATTTGCAAATTTATGGGGATATGGCCCACTGAAAAAGCGTTACAATCCTAGATCCGACACCACTAGAAGCCCAAAGGGAGCATTGATCTTCATCTGGGGTCCAAAGGGTTCTTCACTGTGGTGTTCACCAACATCGAGGACAAAGACAAAGTGTTTGAAGGCGGGCCCTACTTCTATGCTGCAACAGGGCTCTGTAGGAGGCCATGGAAGATGAACTTCGTTCCGGAGAGGGAAACCTTTACCTCGGTCCCAGTTTGGGTAATACTCTATTCTCTTCCCCTTGATTATTGGCAAACAGAATCGCTAGATGCCATAGGCAATAAGTTAGGAAGGTTTATCAAAGCGTCTAAAGACACAAGAAGGGGAAAATACACTTCCTTTGCTAGGATATGTGTGGAGATGGATCTATCTGGAGCTCTTCCGGATGAAGTTATCTTGGAAGTTTTTGATGAGGAATGGGTGCAGACAGTAGACTATGAACACATACCATTCATATGTTGTAGATGCCATGAAAATGGACACCGTCTGAGAGACTGCCCTCTCAGTAAAGCGGAACACAAAAACAAAAACAACACAATGAAAGATACAGACAGCTTTCACAGAGTTGTCCATAAAGGAAAAAATGGCAAGAAAGGGCCAAAGCAACATCACGTGGGAGAAAAAAAGGACTATCAGAATTAATACCAAGTTCTCGAAGTGGATGAAGAAACAGAGGCAAAAGATCAAGTAATAAAGGAGGGTTATGTGAAAACGGGGAAGGAAGAAGATAATGATCTGACACAGCAAAATGAACAGTAGAAAAGGAACATGATGAGTGATTCAGAACTAGAAATGGATCAAGAAATGAACCAGAGTGAGATGGAAATGGAGGACAATGAGCTACAGGAGATTCTTGACAGAGAAAATCTAGATCTAGAAGAATTCCTGAATCAGGGAACTATGGGAGGGGTAGAATCACTACCACAAGAAAACATCAATAAAATACAGCAACTATTCCTATGGAAAACGCAGGCAAAGGGTTTGGAGGATGTAAATAACAATGAAAGACAAAGTAACGAAGGAGGGAAAGCAGTAAAAGCGACTCCGGGGCTAGCACCCAGAAATCCTGGAAGAAAAAGAGGCAGGAAAAAGTAGAATGAGCTACTGATGGAATGTGGTAAGCTCATGGTAGACTCAGGTAAGATGAAAGATCTAACCAGTTACTCCTTTACCAATCTTTAATTATGAAATTCACAACCTGGAATATTAGAGGTCTAGGCAGTAGAAGAAAACAGAGAATGCTGAACAACAAAATGAAACAAGCAGCTACGGACATAATTTTTGTCCAAGAAACAAAATGCTCCATTCAAAAATTAAAGCAAATCCATAGTAAATGGCTAAGCAGATTTGAGTTCCTAGAAGTTAAAGCTGAAAACTCAGCAAGAGGTATCCTCACGCTCTGGAATCCCCTAAGGATTGGAATAATCGATGTGGAGGCGTCTAGGAACTATTTATCAGTGGTCATACAGCTTGTAGGTGACAGGAACACCTATCTAGTCACGAATTTTATGGCCCTCAAAGGTTGGATGACAAAATCAGGTTTTTAGATTCCCTGGTAGATCTTTGGGTCAGGTATGCAGGGTTACCCTGGGTCATAGGAGGATACTTTAACATGATAAGATCTCTCTCGGAGAAAAAAAGGGGTGCAAGAGCTCTAAACAAGGATGTTGCAGCCTTCCAAATCTTTTCAGAAAACATGAAGCTAGTTGACATTAAGACAAACAATGGACTCTGCACTTGGAATAATAAAAGAGGAGGGAATTCCCAGGTAGCCTCTAAGCTCGATAGATTCATGATCTCGAAGGATCTCATGCTTTTAGACAAGGAAATAATGGCAGAAATTCTCCCTTTTAGTGGCTCAGATCACTGGCCAGTATTAATGGAGATCAAGGGCATAGGCACCCCAAGAAATAGACCTTTCAGATTTGAAAACATATGGTTATCACATCCAGATTTTACCAGCAACATTGAAAACTAGTGGGCAGAAGATCTGCAAATTCAGGGATCATCAATATTCCTGCTAGACAAAAGATTAAAGCACATCAAGATGAAGCTAAAAGTTTGGAACAAGGATATTTTCGGAAACATTTTTGCAGGTAAGAAGTCGGTTGAAAATAATATTAGGGAGCTTAACCAAACGCTGATCAAGGAAGGATTTGATAAGAACAAAAATGAACAGGTCGAAAAATACCATCTAGAATGGGAGAAGTTGTGTAAACAAGAGGAAACTTTCTGGAAAAAAAAAAAAAAATCAAGAGTGCAATGGCTTAAGGAAGGAGAGTGCAACACCAAATTTTTTCACAGATCTACCATTTCTTATCGGACTCACAACAGGATCTCTTTGATCAAGAATGAGGACGGGTAGATCCAGCAAACCCATGAGGAAATTGAAGCAGTGTTAGTTAAACACTTCAGTGGTATAGCCCAGGAAGACACTTTAGTAAGGGAGCCCTTCATCAAAGACTTCACCAATCACATCCCCAAATTGGTTACCAGAGAGGACAATGCTAATCTCAACAGACCTCTTATTGAAAAGGAGGTAAGCGAGGTACTCAAGGAAATGCAAAATGGCAAAGCCCCTGGTCCGGATGGATTTAATGTGGATTTTTTCAAATTTTGCTGGAACATTGTCAAAGAGGATATTGTAAGGGTAGTGGAAGATTCCAGGCTGCATAAAACTATCTTGAAAGCTCTCAACACCTCCTTCATCGCCCTTATTCCAAAACAGGATAATGCCCAAATGCCAGAGAAGTATAGACCCATTGCCTTATGCAACGTTGTTTACAAGATTATTTCCAAAGTAGTGGCCAACAGACTCAAACCCTTGCTGCCCACGATTATTTCGGGTGAACAATCTGGGTATGTGGAAGGCAGACAAATTCTGGATAACATCATTCAAGCTCACGAGGTGGTTCACTCATTGACTAGCAACAAAAAAAGTGGGTATGATAATTCAATTGGACATAGCCAAAGCTTATAATAAAATCAACTGGACATATATCAAGAAAGTGCTTGCTACGTTTGGTTTTGATCACAATTGGATCAGATGGGTGATGGGCCTAGTGACTTCTGCCACCTTCTCAATTTTAGTTAATGGCTCTCCCTTAGACATTTTTCTTCCTTCTAGAGGACTTAGGCAGGGTGATATGCTCTCGCCTTTTCTCTTCATCCTAATGATGGAAGGGTTGGGGCGGTCCATAAAGCATGCTAAAGAAACAGGCAAAATTCAAGGACTCCAACTTTCAGAGAGTGGGCAGGCTCTGACCCATCAACAATTTGTAGATGACACAATGTTACAGGGAATTCCCACAGTCAAGGAAGCGCTTGCTTACAAGAAAATTACGAGCGACTTTGCAATGGCATCAGGTATGGCAGTCAGTCTTTCCAAATCAACATTTTTTTCTTTAACACTCACATTGACATCCAGAGGAATGTTTCCAGGATTCTAGGCTTTCAAAGAGATTCCCTCCCCTCGAAATACATGGGAATTCCTCTTACGGTTAAACCGTTGCATAAAAGCATCTGGGAACCGTTAATCAACAAGATGCAAGAGAAAGTCAAAAAGTCGACAATAGAGTCTTTAAATCTGGCTAGTAGACTAGTTCTTGCAAAGGTAGTTCTCCAAGCTATCCCAGTTTTTATGCTATCAGCTCTTCCGGCCCCAAAAGGAGTCCTTCAGCAATTCAGAAATATCAAAAGAGATTTTCTTTGGGGCAATGAGGAAACTAGGAAAAAATGGGCTTTAGTTTCTTGGGAAAAGATATGCAACCCTAAGAACCAAGGAGGCCTAGGACTGGATGATCCAGAGATTCTCAGTAAGGCTCTGGGAGCTAAACTTTGGTGGCGGTGGGTCAAGGATCCTGAGGTTCAATGGGAAACCATCTGGAAGGAAAAATATGCAAGCTCCTGGCACTCCTCTGACCTAATAAGAATGACGGGAAACAGAAAAGGCTCTCCTATATGGAACAAAGCCTGGGAAAACAAAGGAGTGGTACAAGATAACAACTTCTGGGAAATAAGAAATGCAGAGCACACACTTTTTTGGGAGGAAAAATGGCAGCAAGAACCAAAACTTTTGACAAAGGATTTTTTAGGTCTCAAGCAAGAGACAGATAACCAAGGACTAGTAAAGGTTAAGGACTTTTGGCAACATGCTCGCACTACCGAGAAATAGAGAACATGGAAAATCATAGATGGTAGAGAGGACATAACCCTCAATAACTAAGTAGAGTCCCTAAAAAAGATGTTGGATCAAAGGATGATTTTAGTCACTGAAGGGCAGGATCAACTAAGATGGGGTGGCAACAAGGAGGGAAACTTTAATATTAAGGAAGCAAAAGGCATTCTCCTAGGGCTGGAATCACAAGCTTTAGTCAGATCCTGGTAGAAGCTATGGAGGAATAAAGGCTGGATGAAAATCAAGCTCTTTATGTGGCTGGTTCACCATAGGAAAATCTTAACCTGGGACAATATTAGAAAGAGGGGTATGCTGGGACCCTTCCGTTGCCAGCTCTATGAAGTGTAAGAGGAGACAATAGAACATCTTCTTAATAGCTACAGTTTCACCTCAAGGATATGGGATTTTTTTGCCTCCATCTTCAATCAATCCAATAGAGACAGAGATGGCATCACAAACACCATAAACAATTGGAGGGATAATTTTTCGGAGCATGAGGTTCTTTAACTCTGCCTGGGCTCTCCTGCCAAGTTTCATAGTATGGAATGTTTAGAAAGAAAGAAATAAAAGAATTTTCAAAGAAGAAAAGAACTCCTCACCCCGCCTGTTGGAGCAGATCTTGAAACAGCTAAAAGAGACATTGGGTACAACAGTTAGGGATCTCCCCAAAATCCTCCCTCAGTAACAGAGTTGAAAATACTCAGACAGTTGAACATGCAGGGGCTCACTCCTCAAGGTTTAAACAGGAAAATAATCTTAAGGGAACCGATTGAGGATTTCTGGACACCCCCCCCGGGGAAGGCTTTTTAAAATTTAACATTGATGGAGCCTCCAAAAATAACCTTGGAATGGCTGGTTTTGGAGGAGTTCTTACGGATGAAGCATGAAACATTGTCTCCCTCTTCCACTGTCATTTAGGTAAAGCTACCAACAACATGGCAGAACTTATGGCTTTGGATTTTTGAAACAGGACAACTGCCACAAGGTGATAATAGAAGCTGATTCAGAGTTAGTCGTCAACGCAACCAAGAAACTTAGTCATGGCACAGGACCGGAAAAAGTAACAAAACATTGGCGGCTAACAAGGGTGCTTCAAAAAATTCAAATGCATCTTAAGGGACTTCGTACGCTTAGATATAACCATGTGCGTAGAAAGGCCAACAAATTGGCGGACATCCTTGCCAACCAAGGGGTCACCTGTAAGGACAGTCGGAATTCGATGATTTGGCGAGAAATGCCGCAAAGCCAGCTAAAAGCTCTTTGTCACACCCAGGCGGAAGAGGACAAAAGAGAGTATCAGAACAGAACTTAGGAAGCCAGGACGTAATGGGCAGATTTTTGAAGGAGTCACATGGTTGGCCAGACAAATCAGCGGATGATAGCACGACAGAGGAAGATTCTGCAGCGTTGATCATCAGTCTGTCAAAAATCCCTGAAGGCGGGTGCAGGGTTTTCTTTGTCAGGAGAATGAAAGAGAACATTAAATGTTTTTGCGGCAACACTTCCCATTCCTCTCAGGGCGGGGCTGCTAAACCACACATCGGGCGGTTTTGGTGCGATCGCACCGCTTTCAAGCCGAAGGCGGTTTTGTTTTTTGGGTAGCGATACCTTTCATCGCTCGACACATGGATGAGGGCAGGGTGGGGAAACCACCCTCACCGCACACTAAAATTCAATCAATTCAGAGCGTGCGAAATGCTGCTCCACCGTCCAATTATTTCTCGTCCAATCAACGATTAGGAATGGGCGAGCGTTAAGTGGCGTCGGAGTGTTGACTTTAGGCTTCATTTTGATTTTTGGGAGGCAAGGTTTATATAGCGGTTAGAGAGTGGGTCGGCACGGGGTTTGGGCCCGTCACTTTTCTTCAGCAAATGATAGCATGACAGAGGAGGATTCTGCAGCGTTGATCGTCAGTCCGTCAAAAAGCCCTGAAGGCAGGTGCAGGGTTTTATTTGTCAGGAGAATGGAAGAGAACATTAAAAAATTTTGCGGCAACACTTCTTGTTCCTCTCAGGGCAGGGCTGCTAAACCACTCATCGGGCGGTTTTGGTGCGATTGCACCGCTTTCAAGCCGAAGGCGGTTTTGTTTTTTGGGCAGCAATACCTTTCATCGCTCAACACGTGGATGAGGGCAGGGTCGGGAAACCACCCTCACCGCACACTAAACTTCAATCAATTAAGAGCGTGCAAAATACTACTCCACCGTGCGATTATTTCTCGTCAGATCAACGATCAGGAACGGGCGAGCGTTCGGTGGGGTCAGAGGGTTGACTTTAGGCTTCATTTTGAATTTGGCAGGCAAGGTTTATATAGTGGTTAGACAGCGGGTTGGCACGGGGTTTGGGCCCATCACTTTCCATGTTCGGTACCCGAAAGTGAGTGGAGGGAACTCTTAGGGGTTAGAGTGACTTTTGACCATCTCACTTATGTTGGCATTCTGTAAAGTATTGTAAATTATGTTTGACTTAATGAAAAAGAAGGCACGACTCTTGCTTAAGCAAAAAAAAAAAAAGATGATGATAAGATGAGCTATGAGCTAATTGAGTACCAAGACAAGAAAATAATTCCATCCAAAAATTTCCAGTAAAAATGGGATCTCTCTCACTTACTGTAATCTTTGGGTTTCCCTGAAGCTTTTGAGTTGTTTCCATAAATGCAGTGGCAACTATACTGGCTTTAAAAGGATGAGATAATGCACAAAAGTGTGCATACTTGGAAATTATATCAACTACCACAATGATGACACTCTTTCCTTTAGACTTGGGTGAACCTGTGATAAGATCCATTGAGACCTCCTCCCAACACTAACTTGGAATAGCTAAAGGTTGTAACAGACTCAGGGTCTTAATTGTCTCAACTTTATTTTGTTGGCAAACCAAACATTTTTCCACAAACATCTGAATATCAGATTTAAGGCCATCCCAAAAAAATCCTTCTTGACCTTATGGTAAGTTTTTAAAAATACTAAGTGCCCTCTTAAGGGACAGGTGTGCAATTCCAAAATAATCTTTTACTCGAGTTGGGAATTCTTACAAAGATATAAGCAATATTTGTACCATAATGAATCATTCTTCTAGCTAAATGTATTATATGTACTGAGACCTTGTTGCAACTTTTAAATGAGTGACAACACCTCTTCATCATTCTTCCATTCATCCCTTGCTTCGGTTAACCACTGAGGTTGGATAGTAGAGATGGCACAAAGCAATGCTTCCCACATCCTCATCCTTTCTTGGGAGTGCATCTGCAACAACATTTCGTTTCCCTTTTTTAGATGATTTCAAAGTCATAACCCAACATCTTTGTCACCCATTTTTGCTGCTCTTCTGAAGATAATATTTGTTCCAAAAATTATTTAAGACTATCATGATCTAATTTTACCTTGAAGTGTCTTCCCATTAGCTAAGGTTGCCATTGATTTAGTGCATGTAGTATTTCCAACGTTTCCTTGTCATAAATAGGTTTATGTAAATACTTTCCTTTGATTGGACGACTTTCAAAAGCAACTGGGCTTCCTTCTTGCATTAAAACAACACCATTTCCATTTCCTGAGGCATCACATTCCACAATAAAAGATTTTGTTAACTCTGACGTAGCTAAGACTGGTGCTTGGCACATTGCCTCTTTAAGATGTTCAAAGGTCATCGTTGCTTCTGGAGTCCAATAAAATGCATCTTTCTTCAATAATGATGTTAGAGGTGCCACTATTCTCCCATAATTCTTAACAAACTTGCGATAATACCTTGTCAACTAGAGAAATCCTCTAAGATGCTTTATGGTTGTGGGGATTTTCCATTCCTTAATGGATTTAATTTTGTTAGGGTCTACCTTAACACCCTCATAAGATACAATATAGCCCAAATATTCCACCTTGTGTACTCCAAAGAAACATTTGGAGGTTTTTGCATATAATTGTTTCTCCTCCAATAGTTTGAGCACCATGTCAACATGTTGAACATGATCCTTCCAAGACTTGTTATAGATTAGTATATCATCGAAAAATACTAACACAAAATTTATGAGGAAGGGTTTGAAAATGGAATTCATCAAACATTGAAATTTGGAAGGTGCATTAGTGAGGCCAAAAGGCATGACCAAAAATTCATAATGACCCTCATGAGTGTTGAATGTTGTTTTCAAAATGTCTTCAGTCTTCATTTTAATTTGATGATATCCTGAACGAAGATCCAACTTGGTGAAGTAAATTGCTCTATGTAATTCATCCAACAATTCTTCAATGGCAGGAATGGGAAATTTATCCTTAATAGTGATCTTGTTGACCTCCCTATAATCCGGACACATATGCCATCATCCATCCTTATTCTACACCAATACTATTGGAGTTGAGAAAGAATTTTGACTAGGTTGAATTATACCATGCTCTAGCATTTCTACAACCATGCATTCAATTTCACTCTTTTGGTCATAAGGATATCTGTAAGGCCTAATGTTTAGAGGAACACTTTCTGGAATGAAACGAATAACATGATCACAATCACGAATAAGTGGGAAGCCTTTAGGAGTATCAACCACCTTGTAATGATTGTCCAAGGCTTTTTGCAGATCTGGAGAAATAGATGATTTCAATGTTTGAACCTATAGTGAGCATAATTGTGCAATTACGCCCTATTTTTCTTTCTTTAGAAGCTTTGTCATGCCAATAGAGATTATTATATTTTCTAGTTTCCCTGCAATACCCTTTATTTCAACTTCCTTTTCTTCCAACAAAAAAAAAAAATCAAGAAAAGTTCTTGAAAATTGAAAGTTATCATCCCCAAATATTGTAACCATTGGACTCCTAATACAACATCAGCAACACCCATTGGAATGGAAAACATTGGACTATTCAATACATATTACCCCATGATTAGCTTGATATTATGACACTTTCAAGAGTAATTTATAGTTCCTCCATTTGCAACCGTCACTTGACACTCTAGTGTTAGATATAGGAAGCAATTCAATTCCTTGGATATCTTATAATGAATAAAATTATGGGTACTACTTGTTAGAAAATTATATACTATAGAGCAATGGAACAGATAAAATATTGCAGAAATATAAACACAGAAAACACATAAAACAAGAGAGACACAGATATACGTGGTTCACCTAGTTTGGGATACATCCACGGAGAAACAACCCATCCTCCCTTTTATATTATCCAACAAACTAAAGAGATACAACCCATAGCAGATCTGTTGTAATTCCCTCTTCGCTCTCACACAATCTCCTCTCTCTTTCTCACTTAGAATACAGATCTACATAGATGCAATACAATTCTCTTATATATAGCGAGGGGTTGCCTTCTAGGGCAAAAAACCCTAAATTAAACATAACTTCTATCGTCAGATCTCCACCTAATGAACGATCTAGATTGACTATGAAATTACAACATTTTACAAGGCAATTTTACATCTATTTTTAGCTTCAGGGTCGCTACCCCCGATCCCCCACCAAGGGGGGGGTTCCCGAAGATCGCAGTCGCCCCCCTGGACTCCCTTTGCAGCGCAAATATTACGAGCATTGCCACCACATTACAAACTGGGGTCTAATGCGGTAATACTTCTGACTAAAGAGGATAATCACGCTCCACACCCAACACTACCCAAATCAATTAGAACTATTGCCTTTTTCTTCTTGATATATCCTTCTATCTTGAGAGTTTGAGGAGTGGTAATTCCTGCCAATGCATTACAATATATGGTCAGATTCATTTATTATTTCTTTGGGGTTGGTTCCTGGTGCATATCATCCTCTTTTGATGTTTCTTGTGCCTTTTCCTCCTCTTCACAGTCTACATAGAATAATTTCTTCTCAGCACACTTATGACCTTTAGTGTATTTTCTATCACAACTGTAACAAAGCCCTTTTGCTTCTTTTTTTTTCCTCCAATTGTTTTGGTGTCAACCTTGTAGGTTGTGGAAGACTAGGAGCAACAACACTTTCATATGTATAGTTGTGAGTGGTAGACTTCCTTGTTGCGTAATTTTGCTTTCAACTTTTCTTACCACCCTGAATGCCTTCTCCAATGAATCAGGTTCCCAAAGGAAAACCTCGTGTTGGATGTTAACTTTTAAAGTCCCTAAGAACACATCAATCCTACGCTCCTATGGAATATTGGTTACCCTAATATTCAATTTTTGGAAGTCTTCAATGTGCTTCGCCATTGAACCCTTTTGTTTGAGATTTATCAATTGGCTAAAGAAGGTGTTGCTCTTTGTATCTTCATAATATGCTATCATTTCCTCTGTAAGAATTGACTAGGTGACAAGTGGTTTACGATAACAAATCCATATATACCATACAAACTGATTGGGTTCTAAATATAAAGATGCAATCCATACCATTTGTGAGGGTTGCATATAAGGTAGATCAAAATATTGTCCCATTTGTAGTATCCATGTTATCGAATCCTTGCCATCAAACTTCCTCATGTCTATCTTTGGAATGTTGTGGTTCTTAAACTCCACATTGGAGTAAAATTATAATTCATATTCATGTTCTCCTCATCATAATTTTCATGGATTACCTTGTCACTACTAGGAAGCCTTTCTTGCAACAACTTTGTCAACCCTTCCAACTTGACATTCATCGCATCCATGTCTACTTTAAAAACCTCCATGTTGCCTTTTATACCATCCATGTCACCTTTTATTTCTTCTTTTAAACCATCCATGTTCCCTTTTAGTTCATCTTTGGTTGCTCTTTGCACTTGGTCCCCTAATTTTGATATACCATGCTGCAATTCTTCCTCTTCTTGCGTCATAGTAGAGCTTTATGAGGGATTAATGGGTGTAGAATTTTTTTTATTTTTTATTTTGGAGGAATCTTAGAACCCAATACTAATATATATGCTTCAATATGTCCTTGGAATCACTTCAAACTAATTTTTCAAACAAAATTTATGCATTTTTAAAAAAAAGTACACACATTTTTTTGCTTTTAGGGGCTCGATATTTAATTGGTTTTAACTCTATAATTTCGGATCTCCAAGGCCTGAAATTCCTTGTTGTGGTAGCCCTCTAAGTCTTCTTTCCAATGCCAAAAGTCAGACCAAAATTAGATACTTCAAGGTAATGTTATGTCAAATCTCCCACAATGCCCTGATTATGGACTATTTAAGTAGAGCGAACTTGTACGCAATGCCACATGTTCCTATTTCAGCCTTAGGCCCCGATATTGATACAAAAGAAACTACAGTCTGTTCTCTTTCTATCATTTTTTACAAAATTCGAATATGATGCTTGAAGTCAAAGTTATGACGATTTTCCCACGGTCACTTGTTTGAGACTGAATTCTGGAGCATGAAAAAACCCTAACTTCTTCAGACCATATCTCAAAAAATATAGCAAACCAAGATTTAAAATAGTTGAATTGAGGCTCATGTGATCCATAATAGTTGAAAGAATAACTTCGGCGTAAATCACATGTAGACAGACATTTGTCCACGCGTTTCGAACCAACTAGTGTGGTTCATCGTCAAGACAAGTTGAAGAAACCAATCCAGCTTAGCATGTTAAATAGTCTGAGCAGAGTCTCCAACGGCTAATTTTGATCTTAGGACCCAGGACAAATTATTATTTATTAATTTAATATTATTATTACTTTTTTAATATTATTTTTATTATTATTATTTACGGTAAAAAGTCAAATTAGGTAAAAATAATATAAATAAATGAAATAATCATGTTGGTTAAAAAATTAATTATCATTTATTAAATTAATTATAATATTATATATATTAATTAAAGTATAATATTAGGTTATTAAGATACAAGTTGATATTATTTATTAATTTAATATTATATTAAATATTAATGTTATATTATATTATTTATGAAAAGTCAAATTAGGTATATAAATGATAAATATATTGTAAAAAATATTAATATTATTTAAAATATCAATATATATATATATATTAATATTATATATATATAATTATATATATAATATATAAGATAAATAATTAATTAATTATAATAATTATAAATTAATATTGTATAATTAAAGTTATAATATTAGGTTAATAAGAATAATAAGATAATAGATTAAAGAAAATTAATTAAATTATTATAATAATAATATAATATATTATTATTATTATATTATTATATATATAATATATATTATATATATATATATATATTATAATAAAAATCACAATATTAGGTTGTTAAGTTACGAAAATTTTCATTTATTAATTTAATACCAATTTTTATGTCTAGTTGGTTCGAAACGCGTCGACAAATGTCTGTCTACATGTGATTTACACCGAAGTTATTCTTTCAAGATTTAAAATGTTGGCACAAAGTTCACCAAGATTTCGTTTCCATGTAGTCATAATTTTAGCTTCTGAAGCTTTATAGAAAAAAGTTATAGCAAAAATGTCACGATGACCCGTTGAAGTAGTGAAACCCTAAAATCCAAAGCTCTGATACCAAATGTTATGCAACCAGCTCACAAATAGATATATCAATGACTTAAAAGTTATCCTTCTCGAGGGGGAAACCTCCTTTACATTACATAAATGAAAAATTCTTGGATGATAGACCTCCTTTGTATATATAGGAGTCTAAGGGGTCACAATATAATGAAAGCCTACATAACAATAATAATGTAAGGGTACAACAATAATTATAGTGAGTTTCTATAGGGCACAACAATAAAAATATGGGGGCTACATGGGCACAACGATAACAATAAGGGGGCTACACTAACAATAACAATAAGGGGGCTACACTAGTATTTTAGGGACCTCACATTCTTGAGGTTCCTCCTTTAGAGCTAAAAGCTCCTCTTTTGTTGGATTTTGAAGCTCCCTCTCAAGAGAGCATTACATCGCTTTCTCCTCATCAAATTTTACATCCCTTCGCACCACTTTCATTCTGAGGGATGGCAAGTACACATAGTAGTTGTGGGGAGTTTCTGTGTAACCCACAAATACCCCCAATTCTACGGTTGGCTCAAGCTTCTTCCTTGATTCTTTGAAGACATGGCAGTAAACAAAGGCTCCAAAAACCCTGAAGTGCGACACATTCTACTTCCTCCTAAAAAAAAACCTTGCTCTAGTGTAATCATGCCTAGAATCCAACGAGGATTCCGGTTCTGAAAATAGGCTATTGTGTTCCATTCCCCAGCCCATAAACACAGAGGTAGGCATTATTCATGCAAAATCGCCCTCGCTGCTCCCACTATGCTACGATTCTTTCTCTTAGACACCCCATTCTGTTGTGGGTTGTGTGGTGTTGTCAACTCTCGTCGAATGCCTTCTTTTGCACATAAATTTTTAAATTCATTAGACATGTACTTACCTCCATTAGTTCTCCTAAGAGCCTTCACCTTCTTGTCGGTTTCTTTCTCAATTAGTCCCTTAAATTCAACGAACTTGGAGAATGTCTCATCTTTACTCTGCATGAAGAAGATCCAACATTTTTGTGAGAAGTCATCAATAAAAAGCACAAAATATTTATGTCTGGTAGTGGAGGCTGTCGAGAAAGGTCCTAGATATCAAAGTGGATCCTTTCACAGACTTCATGTGCTTTGTTGTCCCGATCATGGAAAGTGGATTTTGTGTACTTCCCAAAGGTACATCCCACTACTCAAGTGCTCCTTTGGGGAGGCCTGTGGTTATTTGTTGCATAATCTTCAGTGCACCATGATGTAAATGGCCAAGTATTCTATGCCAAAGTTCACTGAGATCGTGACTTTGCACCTTCTCCACCTTTGTGCTTAATGCAACACAAGCTTCCACATCTAGTTTATACAGGTTCTTCACACGAATCCCAATCTTCTTCACCTATCCTTTGGCTATGTGTATCAGGAATGTTGTTCCTTTGTTGAAGATCATATCATAACAATGGTCTTCTAGAAATGCAACAAAGATGATATATTTCTCTAGGTTCAGAATGAACATGACATCCTTGATCCTGGGAGGGGAGCTCGACTCCCTTTGAAAGGTGATTGTACCAATCTCGGTCGCATTGTACCTTCCATCATCTCCCAGCTCAATGTGCATCTGCAAGTCTTTCTCCTCCAAGTAACTGAAGAAATATCTACACCCTGTCATGTGGAACGAGGGACCTGAGTCCAAGTACCACATACTCCCCATCACTGTGTTGGCCATGCATGCAATAAGGGTAAAGTCAAGCTCGAATTGTGAAGCCAAGGCTTCACCTTCTGCTACTCTTGAGGTCTTCTTGCTTACCTTTTTGGGTGGACACTTCGTGGCATAATGCTTGAATTCATGACAATGGAAGCATTTAATTTTGGACAAATCTTTCTTCTTTCCCCCTTGGCTGGTGTTGAGCTCCTAGAGACGACCCCTGGGTTGAGGAAAGGGTCAGTGCCTAGGACATATTATAGGAGTGCTTTGAGGATTTGCCGAGATTTTGCGTTGCACCTCGTATTTTATATAACTAGCATTAGATTAATTTAGAATTTGGTTCAATCACCCTTCACCAAGGTAGACTTAAGCATACACATATATAAATGTAGGCATATATCTCTCATCCCAAGGATAAATGTCCCGATATGGTGGCCGACAGACAGTAAAATGCAACTTAATATTTGATGTTCTAGTAAAAATGGAGAGAGAGAAAGTAAGGAATGAATTCAATGCAGAGGGTTGGATAACATAGAATCCTAAGAAATGAATCCCAACATAACTATGGAAGAATAAGGAGATCAAGATGCAGAAATTGTGGAGCTCATTTAAGGTTTCTAGCTCTATCTTTTCATGGGTATATTTTATCACAAACTAACATTTGTAAATCTGTGATCTCACAGGTACTGTTGGCTAGAATATAACACTAGTAAATTTGTAATTGCACAGTTACCATTGTTACCCTATAACATAAGTAAATCTATAATTTGAGAGTGAAACCAATAAATTCTTTACACAATTTCAGAGGAAGTTAAACATACATGAAATGACAAATAGAGGGGAACACATACTACACATTACTCTGCTTGGAATCACCAAATCTGCTTCATTACTATTTGAAAATGGAGTCCATATCATAGGTCCAACACAATTGACATTTGTATAAGCATTAGCACCTCATGAACAAACCATTGAACCAAGAGTTGGAACCCTTTTTTTTTTTTTGTACACAAAACTTGGAATACCTGCAAAGGTAGATTTTATACCTTTGAGAACAGGAGTTTGGAACCTATCAAATAAGCTTTTTCCCCCTATTTATGGGCAAAGGGGAAGCTTTGAATCAACAATTACAAAACATCTTCTAATGTTGCAACTGTCTGATCGACTAGTTGTCTCGACGTGTGCATATTCAAATGATTACATAACAGATTGATTCCTTCTTTAAAATGCGAAAATTACAAAATAACAAAACATGGGAAAACTGAATGATGGTCATGACAAAATGTCTCCATACCAATTCCTGTGATCACCTCTGATCAGGCCATGTCTTTGCCATGGTGTTCCTCCACAGTTACCGACTAATATGTATGTCGCTTTCTCCCCTTAACTACTTGAATTCCCCCTTTCTGGAGCTAGAAGCAATCAACTGTGGTGGCATTAACAGTGCTCTGTAACACAGTTGTACGCATCCATATTTGGTTATCTCCGCACTGTAGTATCAGACCTTATCATATCGTAATTCTTATGAAGTAACTTTACGAAAACACAGAGTTTTTATTTCCCTTAGCTCCTCTTGCTTAAACTCCCTTATCACTTATGAACCATGGGACCACTGCGTGCGGCCAAAGGCTTAATGCATAGGTGTTGCAATATCGGAGCTTTCTATCCTCGTATCTTCATTTGAAATAACATTCCAAAAGTATAAAGATCTGATTCCTTTAAGCTACTCTTCCATTGGCCCTCTTCCTGTTTATACCATGGGATGCGGTGCCGCGATCTCAGGCTCAACACTTGGGTGCTAAAGCCTCTGGGCTCCTATTGGGGGCCTATCTCCCTTTGTAATTTGTGCTTCACCCTTGGTTCTTTGGACGGCCATGATCAAGTGCCACCACATATCAGAGCCCCTTCACCATCAGAACTTTTCCAAATTAGAATTTACATAGGAGTTACGATATTTCACGTCCCCGATATGGCCCATAACACTTAGGTGTTAAATATTCCCTTGGCTCTAGGTTTTTTGGATCTCTCACGACTATGTGTGAGTCTACATCGGAAGCCCTCTTCATTGGAAGTTTTCAAATTAAGAATTAATATTGGAGTTACGATATTTCACACTTACGATGAGCTCATAGCTCTTGGTGCTCGACCCCAGCCCTACGCCGTTGGTTCTCTGGAGTTCCCATGACCGTGCGCCATATAATATCGAAGGCCTCTTCAACAGAACATTTTCAAAAGCTAATTATAAAAAGTTCTGATTTCTCTCACCTCCAATATACAGATCTCTGAAATGAAGTCATGCTAGTGTCATCATCTCCACGTGGCGCCTACTGAGTGGTGACACATGTCACCTAGATTTGTCCCTTTAGGCCCTCTAAAATTCTGAAATTACCTGCCACATGTCCTTGTCCAGCAACGTCATGTTGATATAATCTGCTTTGTTAGCTTCTCGAAACCAATTATCTGCTGCCATGTGTCCAATTTTGAAGATAGAGAAAGGGTCCCTAGGGTCCTTCGTTTTGCGTTGGTTTCCTTTGTATTTTTGTGACCAAGTGTTAGTCTGTATCAAAATCCCTCTTCATCGAATGTTTTCGAAAAGGGATTAAGAAGAGTTATGATGCCTGTTACACAGTAATTTGTCACCATTGGTCACCGTCCCTGTTACCCCTGTTTTCGTACATTGGAGGATACATTCCAGGACTTGTGAGCAGTGACATAACCTAAAAACATTCGCATTATGTTCCCCTGAGTATGTACTTCATGTTCCCTGAAGACACCTTCTGCAAATTATCCCTAAAAAGTGCCCTTTTTCCATTGGCGCAGGTACACAGTGTCTTACCCGCGCCAATCACTGAGATCCTCAAAAGGGGGCGTGCCCATTGGCATTCTGTCCTAGAGCAACACTCGCGCCAACTAAGTTAAGTAATGATTTTTGCCAACGCGCACCCATATGTTTTTTCCTCTCTTATCATGAAGTCCTTTGAGGGAAAAATCCATCGGATAGAGGTCGAGAGTCATCATCTATCCTTGACACCTATCCTCAGTAGCTTTTCAAAGATAATGCCAATCCACAATGGGCGTCCTGGTACATTGAATCTTCCTCCCTTCTCCATCTATAAAAGTCTGTCCTCATGCATTAGACAAGCTAGTTTTTTCTAGAGTTTTGTGAGTGCTGGAGTAATGCTAGAGTGATAGTAAGAGTTTTGAAGCATAGGGAGGTTATGTTGCCGGAATCCTGAGAGAGAGAAGGTCTATTGCAAGGCATACATAGCTACTCGCCCAGCCAGAGAATAGGTTCAACGTCAGAACCTTGGTTGTATCTTTCTCTGCTTATTACTCATTAATAGACGACTATCATTATGGTTCCACTCATGTGTCTTTATTATGATGATTGAGTTATATCCTTTCTGACTGATATATAGTTGTATCTATTGGATTTTATGCTTGTATTTGCGTCGTTCTTTGCATGTGCAGGTGTCCGTTCACGAAGATCGTGGGGATTGTGATCAGCCGGAGCAAAGGAATGGGAGCGACGACTCTTCTACAAGTACTAGCGTTGGAATCCAGGTAGGCCCTCATCATCGATCTTTGATTTGAAATTAGGAACCTGCGTGTTAGCGTTGATTGATTGTTGCTAGACCCATGTTGGGCTAGTGGGATCGCCTCTGTCCGCATAGGGGATTTACCTGTTCAACAATTTGGCGACTCCACAGGGGATCTTTAGCGTGTTGTTTGATTTGTAAACTTTAGACGAAGCCTGAAGTACGGCCAGATAGCCTTCGAAACACTATTGCTTTGCATTAGTGAAGTAGATCAAAGCCACTTCAGTCAATCTCTGGGTTGGTTTACGGACTGAACAATTTGGAGTTTGTCTTGCATGTTAGTTTTTCTCTTGTTTGCTTGCTTGGATAGCTTTCTGGATTGAATTTCTTGTTGTTTCTTGCTTCCTAGCCTTCTTAGAGACTGTAAACCAAGCTTTGGACTGCTTGTTTTTTCTTTTTGACTTGTCAAACTTTATTAGTGCGGCTTTTCCTCTGAAAGTCGCGCCAGTTGGCGCATGTTGCTAACTGACAACCCGCGCCAATCCCTTTATAGCGCGAGTTGCAGCCTGACAGTCGCGCCAGACCTGTTAACCTTTTCAGTTAGCTTGTTTGCGAGCCTTCTAAGCTTGGATTTGTATCTTGCCATATCTTTTGCAGCGTCTGGAAGTGTGTTAGACCTTTGTGTGACTGGTTATTATTTTTTATCCTTCAGTTGTTTGCTTATTTCTATCAATTAGCTTTGCATGTCGAGCCTTCTGTGGGAAGTTGTGGTTTGGTAATCCAGTCAGCTTTTTGGTTGTCTTCCGCACTCATCTAGTGGTTGTGAAAGTTTGGAATTCTATGCTTCGAGTGATTCACTTCTAGCTTATTTGATTTTTGCTTGACTTCATCTGAACTTAGATCACATGGTTCATTGAAAGTCTTTGTGTTTTTCTTTGCTTTGACAGGTCATCTTGATGTTTCAGAATTGGTTCTATTGAGTGAATTGTGTTTGTTTATACTTGTGAATATCTCTTGAGGTTTGTTAAGTGCATCATGCTATCTTAAAAGAAATAAAAACAAAAGATCTTTTTGCATTATATTAATTAGCATTTATTGTTATTTGTTGCTTTTAAAAAGAAAAAAAAGAAAAAAATCATTTCTTGTTATTAGCTGCATTAGGATCTTTGTTGATCATTTTGTTTGTGTAAAGATCTCAACTCTCCTGTAGATAGAGTTCATTGAATGAAATGATATAATTTTGGCATATAGTTTGCATTTAGGAAGTTTCGAGAGATCACATACGGTAGGACCAAAAACTGAAACATAATTGAAGATAAACTGTAAAATAAATTGAATGAACCTAACAACGCATTGGAACATAACGCAAATATTCTAGAGGTCTAGGTTAGAGACGTGTTCCGGCGTCTTTAAACCTGGTAACTTACCATCGAGTGGTTGGGTGATTCCTCCACGGTGAAACGATAGGTGCCAGTACGGATTGTGCTCCCACGTACCGTCGCGTATATATTGGGAGACCCCTATAGGCTTGCAACCTTTTATCCATAGGAAGCTGAGTCTGCCACCTTACAAGCTGTAATGCACTGGACACAACATTCGGGAAGATTGACTGCAGTACGGGAAGTCCTTGGTTTTCATCTGATTTCCAAGGTGTATAAGCAGTTTTACGGATTGTTTGGTAAACCTCTTACCTAGTTCTCTAGAGTAGTCACTTTTGATCCTTTTCAGACTCCCTAAAAGAAAAGGTGTAAGTGAGCGTCCTGTCACTTCGTGCTCATTAAATATTCGAAGGAGACTAGAGTCATCTTTTCATCCTTTTCTCGACTCTTAAAAAATGAAAAGGTCAAGTTCAGTGTCTTAAAACTTATTTGGCCACGATCATATATAACCCGGTTAATTTTTGTTTGAGTTAGTCTGAGTAGGGTCTGGTTTCATTAGATTCCCTAGGATTTTGTGAAGTTTCATCCTGGCAGAATTACCAATCTCGTCTTCCGAGATCTCGGTTGTGAGTCAAATTCTTCCTATTGTTCCAAGTATACAACTGCTTAGCTCTCGTGCTCCAGGCGACGAGGATTACCAGTTTTATACGAACCCTATTTGGGAGCCTTCTCAAAACGGTATCCCTTTTTGGGAATACACTTCTCCTCGGAAACCATTTCCTTCTGATATGGAAAACCCATCCCCTACTACGACTGATGAATCCAGCGTGCCAGGGGACGAGATTCCCAGCACAATGGAATCTACACATGTTAGTAGAACTGCTACTACCGGGGGACTACCTCTTGGTTATAGAGCATTGCATGATTTTCTATCATCTCCTTTTCCGAATTCTATTTGGTCACCACCCGTCTTCTCAAATACGGAGCCTTCAACTCCACCACCTCGCGGTACAGTTGTTACCTTAGTGATAACCCCTCCAACAGTATCTGTGGCTTCTTCAGCCCCTCATTTTAGTCGACCTTCGACCTCTTTCTTCCTAGGTTTTGATCCTGCATCGAAGGTCTCACTTGGAGGGCAATATGATTAGTATCTACCACCTCCTGGGACTAGGACAGGACAGCTGTCAGTGGGAGAGATTTCAGTTCCGTTGTCCATAGACTGGGGTTCCACCTCTTATCACGGTGGTTAAGCGTCATATGTGCAACCCGAACAACCACATCAGCAAAACCTACAAGGGAAATCCTTCCAAGGAAACCCTTTTGCCTCTAGTGGTCCCTTTTTCACCTCTCATACACAACCTACTGGCAATCCAGGCCAACCTTCCACTCAGCAAGCTCAACCTGGTATCCAACAAGGTTCTCATACTGGACAAACCGGTCAATCATTTGTTATGTTGGTTTTCAAGCCTCTGTGGGAATTATTTGTAGCTTCATGTTCCGGATTATCCACAGTTTTCATTTTAGTCTGTCGACGTTTCGAACCCCAACGGGGGTCCATCATCAGGACGCTTCGGAATGATAGAAAGATTTGAATGAAAGATGATGATGGACCCCCGTTGGGGTTCGAAACGTCGACAGACTGAAATGAAAACTGTGGATAATCCGGAACATGAAGCTACAATCATTTGTTAACCCAAATCAACCTAATGTCCAGTATACCCAAGTTTCTGGCCAAGATGCCCAACCAATTAGTCAGCCGACTATCCAGTATACTCAATCTTCTGGACAAATTGGTCAACCTCAAACACAGTTGGGCCAATCACTTGCCCAGTCCACTCCGCCATCTAGTATGATAGGACAACCTTCTGCTGCACAACAACAACCTCAGTATCAGTAGGGAGGTCAACCTCAGTATCAGCAGGTAGGCCAACCTCAGTATCAGCAGGTAGGTCAACCTCAGTATCAGCAAGTAGGCCAACCTCAGTACCAGCAAGGTTATCCTTCTGCTCAGATAGCCCAAGGTTATCTGTCTACTGGCGCTGCTCAACCTGGCACTTGGACCCAAGTAGGATCCCAAAATCCATCTGGTTCTCAAATGCAGGCTGGAGTTCAATCTCAAACATTTTATCAAACTCAGCCTGGGTCTCAAACTCAATCTGGAGTCCCACCACACTACGGTTATCAACAACCTCAAGGGAAACATTTGTTTGCCCCTTACTAGAATTATCAACAACCATATGCTAATTCTGCAGCATCGTTTGGTAATCCATACGCTGGGGGGCAAAACACAAATCCCTACGGTCAGCACACCATGGGGCCAAATCCGTCAGGGCAAAGCCCATGGGGGCAACCACCACTTGGTTGGAACTCGGGTGCTTCTTCCTACCAGCAGCCCCAGACATCTTTCAATCCTCAGTCACCGTTCTTAGTGACTTTAGAATTACCGGATGTATCCAAACTGACTAATGATCCTATTCTTCATAATCCTTATTGGCCTCCGGTTCCCACCAAAATTCCTGGTGACTGTCCAAAATTCGATGGTAAATCTAATGAAGATCCACAAGCTCATGTCATGACCTATCATCTATGGTGTTCATCTAATTCATGGCTTGATGATTCAATTCGGCTTCACCTTTTTCAAAGGACTCTCACTGGCTCTGCTGCTAAGTGGTATATTGAGCTCAATCACGGATCCTTTCAGGATTTCAACTCGTTGGCTATGGCATTCCTCACTCATTTTTAGTTGCCCATTCATTATGAAACGGGCACGCACCTCCTCACATCCTTACGACAAACAACCGCTACGCACATCTCTGGTCACATCCATGAATGGAGATGGCGTAGACGTATGATTAAATTTTGGATTCCCGAGCAACTGCTTACGGATTGGTTCACGACTTCATTCGTTCCTCCAATAGCTCGGGACATCGCGATGGGAGTGTGTGTTACTGAAGAGCAATCTATTGCACGTGCTCAGTACCTCGACTTGGTTTATTCTTAGTCAGGTACATTGTATGATTATTTTCCTGATGCCCCTAGACTAGGAACATCCAAAGCCCCGCCAACACCTACTGTTGACGGCATTATTGGATCTGTTAGTTCATCCTCTAATAAAAATTCCGCGCATCCTGGGAAGCAGAAGTCAAATGCTCCAATTGAAACCACTTCTTAGGTTATACCTACTTCTAAACCTACTTCTGAGGTTAATGTCATTCAGTCCACCACGACAGACAAAGCCTCGAAAGAAAAAAAGAAAGGGAAAGCGAAAAATAAGTCAGAACAACCTAAACAGGAACTGCCTAAACCTCCATCTGAGGAGAGTGCCAAATGCAAACCCAAGTATCCTTGTCTTATCTATGATGAGGATCACTATACCAAAGACTGCCCTCAGCGGTCTGAAGTTAGTCGTTTGTTGAAAGGCGCTCCTGGGGTCCTTGCGGTGCTTAAAGAACCCTTTCCCTCACAGCAAACGCAAATGGTCGTTGACCCCTCTCAACCTCCCTCTTCCTTCGGTTCCCAAGTGTTCATGGAGGGAACAATACCTGTTAATATTAGTACTTGAACAAAGGATTATCCATCTGTCGGGAAGGAGCCTGAGGTTCCCCCCAGTGCCCCTCCATTCAGTTCAAACCCTCTCCATATCGAGAGACCTAGTACTGAAACACCTCTTCGACCCCCTCCAAAAGGAGTACTCCGGAAATCTTCTTACAACCCAAATGCCCATGCTGCTCAGCACTACAATATCATTGAGGATTTAGCCAAGAATCCATCGGCTATGTCCGCTTTAGAAGTTCTCCAGAGCTGCCCCTCTCAGAGGAAGTCCTTTCTATCCGCTATCGGCGGCATAGACCCGACTGACTCAGATTTAATTACGTTTGACTTAGATCGCCATACACAGAGACTGCCTCCCCAAATTGCATTCCTTATACAGGTCATTATCGATAAGAAAACTATCCATTGTACAGTCATTGATGAAGGTGCTTCAACTTGCATCATGTCTGTTGCCAGTTGGAAAGCTATTGGATCTCCAACGTTGAGTCAGTCTCCCACCACCTTGGAAGCTTTTGATGGAAGAGCACCCCGTCCTTATGGTATACTCCCACATTTACCTATCTCTTTGGAAGGGAAAATGGTCGAGATGGAAGTTGAAGTCGTTGATGCTACTCTAACCTACAACCTCCTTCTCGGACGCAGCTGGATCTATGCAATGCAAGCTATCGCTTCATCTTTCTTTCGTATCATTTGTTTCCCTCACCAAGGGAAGATTATTACGGTCGACCAACTGTCATTTTTTTCTTCCTCTTCGGAAGGAACTATCCCTTTTGTGGAGCATACCTCCAAATCAATTGAGGGTCTAGGTCACAGGCTTTTCAAAGATCCCGCCCTTATGGGTGTTTCTCCAGCCCCGCATCCGAATGTCGCTTCCGTCAATATGATTTCTACTTGTCTTGATCCATGGATCGTTCCTCCCATCGACCAAGTAGATTCTTGGAGTGAACAGATGCCGCTGAGTCCTGCCGAACTCAACTACGTCGAAATCGTAGCTGCATCGAATCCTTCTTTTGAACTTGCTTTTTCGAGCAAGATTTTCCACACGTTCGCTCCATCCTTAGGGCTTGCAGATCAAACTTCTTCGGATCCTTTAAACGAAACATTTTCTTCTGACGAAGCTATTATTGAGACTATGTCTCTCGAGGAACCTCCTTGGCACGATACCCACCATCGTTCCTCGTTACTCTCTGTCCCTCAGGATATGCCGACTTATATTCAACGGTTTGCTCCTTGTTTCCCATTTCAATTCCTTCAGTCACCTGTTCACGTTTATCAAACCTCTTCTGAAGGTAATATGGCAAACATTACGCAAACCCAGCCCATCGACATCTTTATTAAACCAGGGATCGTCGAACACATTCACATTGGAGTCACTTGTACTCCAGAGGAGATTCAACTTTATTCGAACCTTTTTCGTGAATTTCGTGATGTTTTTGCTTGGTCCTATGAAGAAATGCCCGGCATTGATCCCAGCATAGTGGTGCATGAAATCATCACGTACCCAGGTGCTAAGCCTGTTCGTCAACGTTTACATCTAGTACACCCCCGAAAGGTTGCAGTGATCAAGGCCGAAGTAGAGAAGCTTCTTAAAGCCGGTTTTATTTATCCTATCTCGCTCACAGATTGGGTTTCTAATATTGTACCTGTCGTTAAGAAACAGGGAACTATTCGCATTTGTGTCGATTATCGTGATATTAATCAGGCCTGTCCTAAAGATAATTTCCCCACACCATTCATTGATCAAATTATTGACGAATGTGCGGGAAGCGAGATGTATTCTTTTATGGACGGTTTTTCTGGTTACAACCAGATCAATATTGCTCCTGCTGATCAACACAAGACCGTTTTCATCTGTCCATGGGGTAATTTTGCCTATAAGAAGCTCCCCTTCAGTCTCAAAAATTCCGGCGCTACCTTCCAACGTGCAATGTCCTACGCTTTTCATGAAATACGACACATTGTACAGCCATACCTGGATGATCTTCCGGCTCATTCAGTCAAGCGTCAGGACCATCCTACTCACCTTCACGAGATATTTCTTCGCTATCGACACTACCGAATCAGGCTTAATCCTGACAAGTGTGTCTTCTACATAGAATCGGGTCGACTTCTTGGATTTTTCATCTCCCACGAGGGCATCCGACTGGATCCCCTCAAAGTCAAAGCCATAGTCAATCTCCCTCCCCCTGCTACCTTACAACAATTGCAGAGCTTGCAAGGTAAGGTGAATTTTTTACGTCATTTCGTTCCAAACTATGCTGAGGTGGCTAAAGGTTTTACACGATTACTTAAAAAGGATGTCCCTTTTCATTGGGATACCATGGCTCAAGAATCTTTTGAGCGACTCAAGGGTCTCCTTGTTTCTGCTCCATTGCTTCACCCTCCAAACTATCATCGTGACTACACCCTGTATTTAGCTGCCGCTGATACCACTATCGGCATGGTTCTTGTTCAAACCGACGACGATGACACTGAGCATGTTATCTATTATCTCAGTAGGAACCTTTTAGATACGAAAACTCGATATGCACATGTCGAGAAGTTGGCGTTAGCCACTGTTTGCGCTGTCCAACGTTTCGGTCACTATATTCTGCTGCGCACTACTATGGTGATTTCCGATTGCAACCCCATGACGCATATCTTGTCACGCCAGTTGCTTGGGGGCAAGTACTCAAAGTGGATTGTCATGCTCCAAGAGTTTTACTTGGAATTCGCCACCGCCAAGTCAAAGAAATCACTCATTTTTGTTGAGTTAATTTTCTCTTTGCCATCTTCTTCTTCGCGCTCTCATACCGAAGATCAAATTCCGGATGATACTTTGTTTCTCATCAGCACCCTCGACCCCTGGTGCGGTGACATCCTTGTATATTTGCAAATGTCCTCCTTTCACTCGGGCACTTCTAAAGATGCTCGACGAAGGATTCGTCATCAATCTCAACCATATCGTATCATTGGGGATACCTTATATCGCCTCGGCGCTGACTCTATTCTTCGTCGTTGTCTTACTCACGAGAAAGCTGAGCGAGTCTTGAATGACTGCCACTCAGGTGCTTGTGGTGGTCACATGTCCGGATATGCAACTGTCCAAAAAATCCTCCGTGCTGGTTACTTTTGGCCCTCTATCTTTAAAGATTGAATTCTTGCAGTCCGTTCCTGTCATGAGTGCCAGATATTCCAGCAGAAGATGCGATCCCCCCTGCTCCTTTACACCATGTTGTTACCATCGGCCCTTATGCAAAATGGGGCATTGATTACGTGACCTGTAACCCTCGCTCGACCGAGGGGCATGGGTTTATCATCATTGTCGTCGATTACTTTACTAAATGGGCCGAGGCGATGCCTACACTGGCTGAAGACGGTCACACAACGGCGTAATTTTTATTCAACCACATTATTTCGCGATTCGGCGTCCCCCAAGCCATCCTCACCGATCACAGAAAGCATTTCCGAAATCATATGATGAAGGAAATAACAACCCAGCTAGGCTTAAAGCATGATAGTTCTACTCCGTACTACCCTCAGTCCAATGGCCAAGTTGAAGCGATCAATAAGATTTTGGTTACAATGCTTCAGCGTTCCGTTGGCATGCACAAGTCTAACTGGCATTTGATGGTGTTCCCTACTTTGTGGGCTTACCGAACCTCCGTGAAGGATGCCACTGGTTTCACTCCATTTCAACTAGTCTATGGACTAGAGGATACCCTTCCAATCGAGTGTGAAATACCTTCGTTAAAATTAGCTGTCGAGCTACTTCCCAACACCACCCCATTAGAAGAACGTCTCCTTTATTTGGAACGGCTAGATGAGACTCGTCGCCTAGCCAATTTGGCCATCGAAACACAGAAGAAGCGAGTCAAATCTTGTTTTGACCAGACTGTACATCCACGTTCTTTTAACGAGGGAGACTTAGTTCTACTATATGATTAGGCAAACGATAGCTAGGACCAGGAAAGCTCGAATCTATGTGGCTAGGCCCTTACATTGTCAAGAAAGTTTTGCAAAAAGGGGCCTATGAGTTAATTGATTATGAAGGGAACCCTCTCGCACAACCCCGAAACGGGCTGTATTTGAAAAAGTACTATGCGTGATGCTAGTACACTTCATTTTGTATATACATGTACTCTAGCAAGTGTGTTGTGTATGTGTGTCAAAATTTCAATAGGCTTGATTGTCACTTATTGTGTCTCCGCTTCTTGTGCAGATGTCTAATACGCCTTATATTGGTTTCGCTGATGGTGCCTGTCGCAGTACTTGTAACTTGTCCTCTGCGGCATGGGTGATCTATGATCCTCATGGTTTCGCTGATGGTGCCGTAATCGAACTCCTCACTGAAGCAATTAATCTTGGCATTCGGGCATTGGTGGTAAACCTGGATTCTCAACTTGTCGTCCTCCAGCTCAATAGGCGTTATTCCATCAGAGACCATCATATTCTAAGGTTGTATTTACGTGTAAGATTGTTAGAGAGGAATTTTGAGTTCATTACATATCAGCATATTCCACGACAATTAAACACATTATCTGATGCATTGGCCAATCATGTATTAGATAGACATTTGCGAAATTTGTAAATAAAACATTATAGAAGCAAGCACATGAAAACACAATAATAAACCATAAACATATGTATATATATGTGAATCAAAATGTTCGTGCCCCGTGCGTTACATAATCCAAAAAAAAATAACACATGTCCAAAGCCCATACAGCTGCTGACAGCGTGTTCCTCAAAAATATGCAAAAAGAAACCTAGGCGTCTAATCACGGTGATGCTCATGATAGCATGTCACCGCTCGCACCAAACGTCTCAACAGACAATGGACACGAGTAGATACTCCCACCGTGTGCCTCTGGTACACTCTAGGCACGTCCGCCAATCTACCGTAATCTGGAATACCTCGAGTAAGTACCTCAAGGTTTTGTACTAAATCATCCTCACCCTCTACCTGAGGGTCCGCTGCAAGTTGTGCTCTCCACACGTTATGAGGCAAGTCAGCTGGTCACTCTACACCAACATTTGTATACATATATAGACGCTGTAAGAGATAGGCATGTATTAACAAAAAAACTTAAATACATAAAAACGTTAAAAAACAAAGAGTTCTTACCCAGCTCCTCATCCCAGTCCTCTCCGGCAGGTAGAGGGAGATCGGGATCTCCAGTGAAATCCGTTCCCGCATAGGGCCAGTCCTTAATGACAATCATCTGGTGATGGAGCCAGATGAAGAACTCGGGCTTCCACGACATCTGCTGGCCCCCTCCTCCTTTGGGCATGAGTTATGCCCATTGATGCAACCTCGGTTCCTGCAACACTAGGTCTGCCACTATTCCCCCCTGTACCCGGAAGATCGGCAGTCGCTCCAGGAAAAAAGTCACCACGATCGATCCATATCCAAACTGTTTGTTTCCATCACGCTTACACTTGGTAAGCTACCATTTAATGTTGGTTGTCACTGCCGTGGCCCAATCAAACAGCGTAGGTTGGAGACACTCAGTGGCCAGCAGCAAATTATTTTTGCTGGCCTCATGGGGCACCTGTATCCCAGCTGTCCGGGTAATGGTGAATAAAATAACTCATAGTACCAGGTTGGGCACCGTGTTGATATCTACCTTCTTGCTGTTTGCTCCAAACCGTGCCCGAGGACACACTCATTCCATCACCTCCTCTATCTTCTCTCCAGAAGGCTGACTACCAGTCAAGATAGGCCGTGCACCTCGCCGCGATAACCCAGTGATGAAGTAGACATCAAAAACATCCAACTCCAATCCCTGGTCTTTCAGGCGAAATACTTGATCCTCTGTATCCCAAGCATCCACTATGAAGCGCAGTAGCTCAGGTTGTGCACGTAGGTACGAGGTGTGGAAGAATTTCTTCAAGCCACCATCTCTCAGAGCATTCAGACAATCATCATCCTCCAATTCCATGGCATCCACATCATTATTCTCTCGTTCTTTCCATTCTAGAACCATTTTTGACAAAACCCTACAACCAAAGGTAAAATTTCAATTATTAGATCATTGATGAAACCTAAATTGGAAAGAATTTGCAAATTCAACGGTCAAATGTGTGGCAAAATGAGATCACGCAGTTGGCGTGACTGTTCCTAAAAAAGTCACGCTAATGGAGCGACCCCTTCAGGGAAAAATCACCATTGGCGCAGTCCCGTGCAGGAAACCCGCGTTAATGGCGCAACCCCAAAAATTTGCAAATCCCATTGCAGGGGGCTAGATTATGGATCAAGATCTTAAAAAATGGAATGAAAACAGAGCTAGGGATGAGGCCTCCTAGCTGTTGCAGACGGCGGCTCGAATGGTCTCCTGGATTGATCGCAATCAGCAGTTGAAATTTGCACAAAAAACCCTCCAATAGTGAACTCACAAGGTAAAAAGTGAAAAGTAAATTTGTTTTTTACCATTTTACTATTTATAGCATTATTTTGACCTAAAAATACATTAGAAATGATATTTTTGAGTATTTTTGGGATATTTTCATGTCGAGTGGGTTTTACGCTATTTTTGTATGATGACAGGGCTTGGTGCAACTCAACACAACCAAACGAGCTTCTTTTCAACTTTTTCAAGCTCGGTAAAACATGAAAAAAGGTTACTTTACGGTCTGCTTTCAGCTCTTTTCCTGACCTTTTAAAGAGGAAAAGATTGCCGAGTTATTTCTCTTGGCTCGTTAAACGTTACTAAGGGGCGGTCGTCTTAAGTTCTTTTGTTGACCATTAAAACATAAAAGATTACTGGGTTTTGTCATTTCAAACTCGTTAATGGTTATGAAACGACGTGGTTTTGATCACTTTTCTACATTTTCAGGTCGAAATCACTATTTATGAAAAGTACTCCTCGATCGTAATGGTCGGGCGGTTCTTTCGGGCATTATTTTATACTTTTTTGGGCCTGAGAGACACAACTTTACGAAAAAGGACATCCCTGGAGTTTCCTTTTCTGCTGTCATTTAAAACTCTCTAAACATGAAAAGACGCCGAGTTCTTCCTTTGTCAGACTCGTTAAAACCTGATGACATCAGATCTTGTCGAAATGACACACCACATATGCTATCCCCATCAAGCTTGTTAAAAATAATTGGGGTACTTGCCAGAAATGGTGGGGGAAAAAAAGAAAATTTTGGGAACCATAATTATTGTCGTGTCGGTAGTATGTCGCTCTTGAACATGGCACTTCTCTGCTTCCGTGTCGGGGTGGGGATATCTCATCTCATTTTTCACTTGCCTCCGTGGGTTTGGGTAATCCTATTTGACCTCTCATCTGCTCATTGCCTCGTCATCATGACCTCTGATCCATTGATGTCAAATACTACCAATTCCACTGTCGTGCTGCCGATGTTGTCAAGAGAAGTTGACCTCTGAAAGAAACAACCTCTGTCTGATAGTTCATAAATCTTAATTCACAATATTGTCCCTTCCCGTCTCATCTCGATGATGTGCAAAACATTATGGCCCACCTTCGACGAAGATCACTTCCTGTCGACTTTAG